>JAODUG010003303.1:0-11376 GCA_027564795.1 Aphredoderus sayanus
AACATTAAGTTTTAGTTTGTTCAATAAATGTTTATCCTGTTCGGCCCCTGACCTAAAGTGTGATTTGAGTTTTGGCCTCCTGTGCGATTGAGTTTGACACCCCTGATGTAGGGTATATTCTCTAGCTGTGGGAAAGTTATGACACAAATGGTTTGGTCCCATTATGGGACCAGTTCCTGTGTTATTTGCATGGCCTGTTGACTGAGAGGTGCTGAAAGGGCTGTTCATATTTTATTCTCTTTAGCTTCTAAGATGTTTACATTGATTGCTGCAGCATTAATTGCATTTCCATACGGTAGAGGGCCGTTTGTGTGGTTCAGCGAGCCCAAATCGTCTTCTACTGGTCCCACAAGGGCAAGCATCCATCCTGCCAAATTGAGCAAAGGAACTGCTAATCTCAATGTCTCTCTTCTGCATTTGGCCCAGACAGTATGACTTGAGGCAGGATTGGCAATACTGTGCTGCCAGTTAGTGTCGGCCTACTTACGGACTTGATGTGTAGATGACCCCCACCAGGCGGGGGCGCTAGTAATCAGTCATGTGACGTTGTTGACCAAATTGTGGGCCAAAGTGTATCATGTCATTTTCACATTATCTTGATGAGCAGGTTCAAAAGCCAAATGGAGCACATGAGGGATACCATGCACATTTAGCTTAATAAAGGAGTGCTGTGAATGAGCATATTCCTTTTTTGTTTAGTTCGACTTCCTCTTATTCATACTGAGCTGCTCTATTAATCATCTGCACTTCCAGCATCTCTCTTTTTCTGACTTCCCTTTATTCTGCGACTTTTATTTGTCTCACACACCCTGAATATATTTTCTCCTATTACTTTTTAATTTGAAAGCTTTTATTGTGCCTACTGCATCTGAAAGTCCCCCCCCCCAAACTTCTTCCACTGTCCTTCTTTCTTGCTCTATGTTTCTTTGTCAATCCGGAGTGTTGTGCATATGGCAGCAGTGAACCAGCTTGACTCCTGGGATCAGATAGCAGCCTTTTTAGATGGAACATTTGAGCACACGCTTCTCTCATACAACAAAAGTTTACTTTACTGGAGTCAAGCATTTCTCAATCTATTGTGCAAAATGAACCACCACAATGAATGCCATTTGGAATGGAGTTGTTTTTGGCTCTGTGTACTACTGCATGAACCACTGGCCCTGCAGGCCCTTAGTAGGCCTGTTCAGAGGTGAACTGTTGACTGATTGCTGGCCACCTGCCAAAGTGTGGTAGAATAGAGGGAGAAGCTCAACAGTGACCCATGCTCTGCTGGTTGTTCATAATTGCTGGCCGCTGTACTCGCACATTTCAGTAGTTGGTCACGTAAACGTTTCAGCCAGGTGTGGTCAGCCAACGGCCACTGTCAAATACCTCTCAGATTGTCCATGACTTGTCTAGCTAAGACACAGATCAGGGTACCTCTGAATCTAATGCCCTAGTGATGTGTAATGACTTACGTGACTCCTAACAGGCACAATGCACCAGATATGTTACATGAATATGAAAAGATTTGACTACTGGTAGTTGTCTTGGATAAATTCTTTGTAACTGAGGTATACTGTGCTTTTGTTCTTGGTCTATTGGAACATAATTAAAGCAGGCTAATTACATATTATAATAACGATAGTATTCTTGTAACCAACATTTTAACTAATTAACTATTTTAAACATTTAAATAGCCTTAATTATTTACAATAGTCTTGTGGTGTTTAACTCCTTTACTGTTACTGTTTCCTTTCTAACACATAATCAGGAGAGTATATTTATTCAAAACAAAACCCCCCATTGTTTAAGACTCTTGATATTTCCATGGTGACTTCTTGAGAATTCTGAATGAAGAATGAGCAGAGAATGCTGAAGAATTGGAGAGCAACAGCACATTAATGGCCATGATGTAACGTCTCATCCTTGTTATTTCTCTCGGCTCAGAACTACACATGGAGCTGTCAAGCCTGGTAGCAGCCTATTAATCCTGCTTGCTGTGTTGTACAATGCACTGTGGTAGAGGTCTAGGGGACTGTATGTGTTCCCAGTCCCACCAGGTGGTTTAGATGAATGTTAAACATACTTGTTTAGTATATTTAGTGTCTTTCAGGCAGGGTGTGGCTGTCTTTTATGGGACTGTGAAGGTGTTTCAGCTAATCTGTTTGCTGAAACACCTGTACCATTAATTTGATGTAATAATATAATGATTGTAAAAAAATAAAAGAAAATATATTTTATTTTTATTTTTTTATAATAAATAATCTCTCTTACTGTTTTATACTCTAGGACAGTTGCATATGAAATGAAGTTATTCACTTTTCATTTGGACAAAATCACCATGTTTCCTTGTTTGCTAAAAAAGGCATTGATCCATCCACCTGTAAATCAGCGATGTCACGACCCGCACATTATTTGCCCATGTTCTGTACATAACCCCTAACCCCTGAAAGAGCACCATGTAGCCTGAATGCAACCGGAGAGGCCAGTGCAACTTCAGGCATCTGCTACATCTCTGGGTGAGCTCATGACTGTTCCTATGGCCCTGCTAATGAACTTGACTTTACAGCCCAGAGATGATCTCAACCACCAGGCTATAAACCAGATCCATTCACAACAGTGCAGTTAAACTTCACTGTCCATCATTAAGTGAACACAATCTTTGATAGAAGAGTTCTAATGGAGATGTGTCAACCTGACATTACAGTTGTTTTCTAATACGATGTAAAAATATAGTCCACCAAACGTTAGGCTATCTTGAATGGTTTCTGATGGCATACAGGTACGCTGTGGATTATTTTTGTGGCTATTTTTGTGGCTGTGGTTATCAGATTTCCAGGGGAAAATATGTTTTTAATGCCTAAAATGAATAATAAATGAAGCTGGTAGGCTTTTAACAGGCATTTGTGGACACAAGGGTTTAGAGATTTTTGCAATAAGTATATCTGCTATCTTCGTATACGCACATCTTTAGATGAGCCACTGAGGGATTATTGGGGTGTCTGGCCATAGTGTTAATCTGCTTCACACAGGGCTAAACACACTACCAGCCTAACAAACAGTGGCAGGCTAGTGCTTTATCTTGTGCTCATCAGTTATAGCTCTATAAAGACATATGCAGGCTTAAGCCTGTGGCTGCAAAACAAAAAAGAGGAGGCTCTACCAAACAGTCTTGTGTGAATTATGGAATAAAAAAGTGGTGTTCTTTATAGTCTGCTCTATTCACGGTGGGTTTGCTTTTACTTGTGCCTCTGTGAAGAGGTTTAAGAACTTTTCTTTTAATGTTTTATTCCGGAATGTATTTTTCTTGATTCACTAGTCACAGTGTCTGCTAAGGAAATTGATGTTGTTTTACCAGCTGTTGGCAGTCAACAGGGTTGGTTGCATTGCAACAGGATGTGGTTGAATTGTAGTTAGTTACCTGCCAAAGAGGCTGGTGGCGTAAAGGCATGATTATCAGTGGGTTAATTTCCAGAAAGATGAAAGTCGACCCACACCCAGGTCATGTTTCGCTGGAGGTGCCAGCTTAAACTTAAAGGCACCTAGTCTCATTATATGGTGCCCACAGATATTCACTCCAGCTCAATTAGAATCAACTGCTGGAATGGAGAGGGAACTCTGAACAGCAACAGTATACGCTCCTCTCACACAGGTAAATCTGAGGGAACATAATATGAGAGAATCCATGTCCTGTGGTGACCCAGACAGCCCTCTAGTTCCTGGGTGACCACACACTGTCATTAAAATCCAATCCTAAGATTTGCCTACTCGTGAGGCTAAACTAACAGCTAGGCTGTGGCCTGGGTAATGGCAAGAAGCCTCAACTCTGCACCAAAGTGGCTACAATAACTCCGCCAGAAGCATAGCTTATCATTTACAAGGAGTGTTATCTAACTGACTTTTAAAATGGTTCCCTTGTGTGAATGCACACATCCAACATTTTCAATGTAGCATGAAATAAAATGAAATAATCATGGGAAATATCTGTGTATATTTCAGTTCTTCCACCAGCTGCATTTCAATTTTCTGGAGCAGTAGGGTATTGTGCCAAAAAGAGCGCAGCTCTGCTTGTAGAATTGTAGGTGTAATGATACAGATCTGAAATCTGGCACTCTTGTCAAATTCTGTGGTTCGATGTTCCATCACACTTAGACCAAATTTCCTTTTTCATCCCATCATTGTATTGAGTCTGTCAATGTGTTGTTACACTTCACATTATAACTAACATACTCCATTCTAACTGAATTTACCCTACTTTAAAATATGAATTTACTTGTATATGGGATATGGATTCACAAAGTGCCATGCGCTTCAAAATTATTTTCTATTAATTAAACGTAATGGAGGCTACAATTCTCTATAATACCCATTCCCCTCTATTTCCCTCAGTTTATTTTGTTTTTCTGATTATTGCAGTGTCTTTCCAGTTTATAAATTTTCAAGAAAACAAGATGGGATGTAAATGTCGCAGCAGTCAGTAGAGTCGAATCATGTAAGGGAATGAAGGCAGGGTATAGCCTAGTACGAACCGCCCATGACTTTAAGAACCTGGTTTGTCTAAACCAGCGTATGCAGGCCTTTTCTTCCCAGCTGTCTTATGAGCCTGGTCTCCTTGTGTTTCTGTCTCCAAGGCAGTGTTTCTTGCCCACTGTGTTGGCTTTACTCACAGAGACTCTGGAGATAATGGCCAATTATAACAGATATATTGGTGGTTAAAGTAGTGGAAGGAACCAGTCATCAGGGACCACAGACACTGGCAGGTGTGTGTGTGTGTGTGTGTTTCTGTCTATGTACATTTGCACACACGCACACAGCCAGTAAGTGGGCAGACTATTAATAGCAGTTTCTAAGTTCCTCAATTAAACATACCAGGTGAATCCAGGTCAGTGCAGGTCTTTTAATGGTGTTATTAATTCACACACACACAAATTGAATGAATAGTTTTTTTAGAATGGATATTCTAGGACAGCATGCTCGTACACTATATAATATTGCAGCAGAATGTGTCATGTTTGTTCATAATACAGTACAGATTAATATTGATTATTAAAAACGGCGAACACATATTGTTCTGTGACAATTGCATCTGCATAGTCACACCAATGTTATAGACCACTCCTATTGTGTTAGAGGTGTACTGGGAACCCCATCATATTCCATTAAGACCTGATTGGACCATGACTGGTCTGCTACCCCCCTCCCCCTCCCCCTCCATCCTCCTCCCCCGCCCCACAATAAAACCACCCAAAAACGTGATATGGGCCTAACTGTCTTTGCCCAGCCAATCAAATATGCCGCCACCGCCGGGCTTATGACCCACACCAGTTGCCATAGCAACGCCGACCTGCCTCCTAGAGTACATGTCATGCATCTTAAGTGGTTCACAGATGCTTACTCGTTGTCTCTCTGCGTCTATCACTTTTAGTAT
Organism: Aphredoderus sayanus; assembly: GCA_027564795.1. Taxonomy (NCBI): domain Eukaryota; kingdom Metazoa; phylum Chordata; class Actinopteri; order Percopsiformes; family Aphredoderidae; genus Aphredoderus; species Aphredoderus sayanus. The sequence goes on from JAODUG010003303.1 coordinate 5,411, forward strand.
TTACACACCCACACACACAAACACACACACACACACAAGGTGTTAAGTGGTTCAGCAGAACACCCATGGTAATAAGAGGGTTTGTAAGGCAGCAGTCTGTGTTACAGTACACAAGCACTTCTAACTTCTTTGTCTGCGGCTGCCCTAAGGTCACGGTGTGTGCATGTCTGTTTGTTTTCGCAGTTTTATTGGGCCACCTTAGAATTTAGGTGACATGCATTTGTTGTGAAAATGTCATACACTGCCAATACACACTCACCTATAATCGGGCATGTGCTTTTAAGGGCCCGTATGGAATGTTATTTGTTAGAGAGAGGGAGAGAGAGAGAGAGAGAATACAGTTGGCAACTTCTAATGCTTTGCACTAAAGTAGAGCTCCAGGTAGTTTAGCAAATTATTTGCAGCCTCCTGTCAAAGCTTAGTGTATGTGAAGGAGAGAGTGGGAATGTGGCGCGTTTCAAGCCAGGGTTCATTAAGAATTATTTAGTTGTTGGTCGATACTTGGCCTGGCAGACATCCATATACACAGACACCATTCCACTGCCCATCCCTTTCATTATCGTTGGTCCATAAAACGTACTCATTGATTCCAATGGAAGGATAGGGCCTAGGGGATGGCAGCGCTCTGGTGAAGAAAGGAAATTAACATTTCCCAAAAGTCATCAAACAAACATGTCTGTAGGGCAAAGTTGAGGGAGTGCTAGTGCAGGGAGCACCCCTGCACTATCCCTCTAGCAGAATTACCTTGTGTGTGCTACACAAGGTAATTCTAAATACGTCGGGATGGCAGGTCTTTTTAATACAGCACCTGCGTAATACAACAGACATTAAATGCCCTGAAGTTCAAAAATGACCATATACATCAGGACTAGAGTTAATTTTCACAATGGCAATATGTTACAAATTGTTTAAAGAGTTATGAAGTGTTATGAAGTCAACTATATGCCCCCCTATTTACAGTGGTAAGATTTCCATTAAGGGTGGTTTGTGGTTGCAAAGGTATACCGTTAATTATTTTAATATGGGTCCATCATTTTTCAACACCCTTGTTTATCCATTAAACCAGCAAGATAGGTTACACTATATGTTACATTGCCGGTAGACTACTGTATGTTTACAAAATATAAAATATGATCAATCTACATAAAACTGTCTACCCAAATCAGTCTGGTAACATTACATATGATTTTCCTTGTTCTCTAATAACCATAATTAACATTCTGATACATGTCTATTCATGTAACAGGGTAGAATGAGAGTATGGAGGTTTAAGTACCCTGCTTGGAAGTAGGCAACCAGTCACACTGGATTTGACTTTGAGTCAGGCAACAAGCTCACACATTTTGTGGGCCTATTGTTTACCTGATGCTTTGAATTGCCTGTAGCAGAGAGTGAAAATAGGGCTTCCCCGCAGAGATTCAATTATACATTAATAATGTATCATTGTAAATATCATGCATGCCTGTAATGAGCTGTCTCTCTGTGTTCTCAGATGCTTGTCTGAGTGAGCCAGACAGATGTTTATATTTGTGTGTGTGTGTGTGTGTGTGTGTGTGTGTGTGTGGTCAAACAGGTTCTCCATCCAGAGATTTTCCTCTTTACACTGTCGAGGAGTGTATTTAAATACACACTCTCTTAGCCTGCCCCCTACTGTTGCCCAGATCTAGTTTCAAACACACACTTACACACTCTGACAAACTCTGAGACAAATACACCCCTAAGACCACCAAAAGTATACTAGAATTAATCTATGACTTAATTATGGGTTATAATTTTTTTCTAAAACATTTCCTACTAGTTAAAATCTAATTAAAAGAGTTTGTAGATTAGTTTAGATGGAGGACTTTGTGGATCATACTGCCCCCGCTGGTTAAGTGAGGTTATTGCACAATCTTGTCTTTTGGTTCTCGTTTGCATACAAACAAGTAGTCATACCATGTTATAATTATCTTACCTGCCAGTCATTTTAATAATTATCTTTACAGTAAAATGCTGCTACATGGCACATTTTTTATTTTTATAAAGTCAGACTTTTGTCACTAAAAACCACCTTTGCTGATATCATCAATATCATTTTTCAAAATCTCTTGACAAACATGACTGCTTTGCTTGGAAACAAGCCTTAATCATCCCCCCTAGATCTCATTACTTCTTACGTTAGAAAATCTTGCTTTTATATTTATTTTATGTTTTGAACCTGAATTGCTTCCTAATTCAATACACTTTTGTTTTGGGGAGTCCAGGGATTAGTATCTTCAGGCAGTTGCTGATTAGATTTTCAGCATTTCAGTGAACGCATCAGCTAAACGTGTGCCCCAAAATATTGAGTTGGTGTAGTTCTCAAAGTGACCAGTTGGGGTCTCTCTTCTCCACATTTTTCATGCACCTTCTCTCAAGAGTAACACGTTGGACAGTCCATCTGGTTTGAGGCCCTTGATTTGATGATGTGAACTTTATCCATGCTGTGGACACATATCTTCCATTAAAGGAGACAATTGCTTTTTTACGATGTCTTTAACAGACCAAAGTGCACACTCGAATCAGATTTAAATGTATACCTTGTGATTAAACCCATACTGTACAATAATTGTATATGTAGTGATGTCCCTATAGTTATTGCCATCAGATCTTTTTTGTCAGTAGAATAATGACTTATTAATAATTCTTCTCTGAGATGTTTTTTATGTTTATATTACATTTTTAATATTCTTCTGGAAGAGATTTGGTGAGCAAAATAAATAAGCAAGCATTCAATAGGATTTATCCAACTGTATATTAATGTGACCATTATGTGTTTTATAATGTGGATACTGCACTGTTGTTTCTCTAGAGGCTGAGGAGTTCTAGGTTTCACCGTTGAGCACTGCCTGTCCTCTACCCACCCCTAGAGACCTGAGCCACGCAGAAACGCCATCCTGTACCTTTGTCTCCGCACCACTAGGACACACCACACACACACATCTCATCGGATCCATCCCATTTCAGGATGATTACGTCCGAACTTCCTGTTTTACAGTGAGTAAGGCTAACGTGGGCTGATACGTAACTGTGGTTTTATAGTCAGTAAAGCAATGTTCTGCAGATTACTAGTTACTAGAAGGGTGTATTTCTGCTTTACACCCATGGTAAGGTGAACATTGTTATTTGGGGTTTACTTCAACTTTACGCTCACAATGTGGACTGTAAGTCCACTGAGTATAATGGTTGCTAAGCATTATGTTTGAATGACTTAACCTGTCTCTCTCTCTCTCTCTCTCTCTCTCTCTCTCTCTCTCTCTCTCTCTCTCTCTCTCAGGGACTCCTCCAATGAGTCTGGGGCGACGGACGCAGTGAGCCTGAGCATGAGCATGAGTGAGATAGAGGATCCAGAAGCGAAAGGCAAGAAGAAGAGGGGGAGGCCAGGGAAACAGGCACAGGTAGCATTATCTGTGTGCTGCACTGTGCAACATAGTGTGTGTTCTGCCACCTGACCCAGCCTTATAGTCTGGACTATAATGTCTTCCACCTCCCCCTCACAGCCATCCAATAAGAAGCCCCGGAAGTCGCCGACAGACAAGGGTGTGGGCGTGGCCAGAGGGCGAGGGAAGGCCAATGGCGTGGCTCAGCATAACGGAGAGAGCGGAGACCCCGTCACGCTGTTTGAAGTGGTCAAAGTGGGCAAGAGTGCCATGCAGGTAAATACATACAGTACACACATCATACCCCCATTACCTCCATATTAACTCATGGATGTCTCCACTGATGTTCCTGTGGTTTGGATAGAAAACATGCAGTGCTGTAGTACGTAGTTATTGGTGGAGGAGGCACTGCAGAGAAAAGAGATCCAGTCTTATCCAGTCCTGTGCCTCGAATTTGTCTTCAAATACATGAGCCAACAAAGTAGTGCCTGTTAAACAAGGGACCCAGTGTATATCACACACACGTAATGCGCTTCAAATTTAAGGTATGAAAATACCAATTATTTTCCTATTCTTGTGCTGCCGTACCCAGGCTGTGGTGGATGAGTGGATCGAGTCGTACAAACAGGACAGAGACATCGCTCTGCTGGATCTCATTAACTTCTTCATCCAGTGCTCTGGGTGCAAGGGTGAGCCTGCATGAATCAGCCCCATGTCACACCATCACCATTACAGCACATAGTGTTACTGCAGGCATGTGGTAGCTCTGTATGTATACATGACAGCCCGCTTTCAATTATACTATGATGTCCTGAATGAATGCATGAATCATTTGTGAGAGATATTGTGTGTGTGTTGGTCTCTGTTCCTAATACTAACACTGTAATTTGGTGACCAGGTACGGTGAGGATTGAAATGTTCAGAAACATGCAGAACGCTGAGATCATCCGTAAAATGACAGAGGAGTTTGATGAGGTAATTTACTTGCTGCCATCAAGTAGTGACATTAGCCAACCTTGTGGTTTGAGCAGGGGTTCTCAATGAGGCAGTCAGTGCAGAAAATGTGTAAATCAGACAAATCTAATTTATAGGTTAACATTAATTTATTGCTATTTAACAAAAAAAGTGCATTAATTTGTTTTCTGTGATTTCAGTGGTTGTACTGGTTTTTAAATTAGTAGTGTTTATTTACAATTTTAAATGAAGGCAAGTAAATTAAGTAAGACGTGAGTGTACATATGCTGAGTGCGCGCGTGTGTGTGTGTGTGTGTGTGTGTGTGTGTGTGTCTCTACAGGACAGTGGCGACTATCCTCTGACCATGCCCGGGCCTTTATGGAAGAAGTTCCGCTACAACTTCTGCGAGTTCATCTGCGTTCTGATTCGCCAGTGTCAGTACAGCATCATCTACGACGAGTACATGATGGACACAGTCATCTCTCTCCTCACCGGCCTGTCTGACTCGCAGGTCCGAGCCTTCAGACACACCTCCACACTGGCAGGTGAGGACGACACCTTTCAATGAATGGTGTTATGAACACCATTGGAGGTATTTAACACCATGTATTTCCACTATGTAGTGTTCAGTGAGTGATTTTCTAGTTTGTCTGAGAAATCCCTGCTCTGCTCAATCCTTGGCACTGTAACCACTAAGCATGCCATCTTTGTTTTGTTTCTCTCCAGCAATGAAGTTGATGACGGCCCTGGTGAACGTGGCCCTGAACCTAAGCATCCACCAGGACAACACCCAGAGACAGTATGAGGCTGAGAGGAACAAGATCGCCGGCAAACGGGCCAATGAGAAGCTAGAACTGCTGCTACAGAAGAGAAAGGAGGTGGGCTGTTGGTCAGATAGGACTGCCTTCAGATGGTTGGTGGAAAGCCATATGCTCCTATAGGCTTTCACATTAATTTAAATCAAAATATCTCTATTAAATTAGAGTTAAGATATTATATAATTGTTATTATTAGTCTGGTTACAATATGGATCCAAAACATTGAAATGTACTACGTTAAGTTCTGTGTATGTGTGTTTTTACGATAACATGAAGTTACACGTAGCCGTGTTGTTTCTACAGCTCCAAGAGAACCAGGATGAGATAGAGAACATGATGAACTCAATCTTCAAGGGTATTTTCGTCCACCGCTACAGGTACGCCACTTAGTAACTTGCGTCCTGTTCCTTCAGGCAGCTACGATGGCAGTAACTGCTGCCTTTTAAACACACCACTTTCTATATACTACTACTGTAAGTTGCTGCCTTTTCCCCATCTTCTAGTTATGTCTGAATCGTGTGTATGTGAATAACGACATGCTGTTCATATCTTGACTCCAGGGATGCCATTGCTGAGATCAGAGCCATCTGTATCGAGGAGATTGGCGTCTGGATGAAGATGTACAGCGATGCTTTCCTCAATGACAGCTACCTGAAATATGTGGGTTGGACGCTCCACGATAGGGTCAGTGCACGCACACACACACACACAGGCTTTAAGTCTTTTTTTATTCCTTCCTAATCTGTCTGTCTGATTGTGTTCCAATGTTGTTCCTCATAGCAAGGAGAAGTGCGT
>JAODUG010003305.1:0-11372 GCA_027564795.1 Aphredoderus sayanus
TGATTCTTCACAAAAAAATTACAGTTTTATATCTTTATGTTTGAAGCCTGAAATGTGGCAAAAGGTCGAACAGTTCAAGGAGGCCGAATACTTTCGCAAGGCACTGTATATGTACACAGTACATAATTAATATACATATAGGCATATATATATATACAGTATATATATATATATAGTTATATAGTTATATAGAGTAGACTACTACAAACTAAAAATGCATAATCAATCTAATCTAATAATCAGTAAGAATAGAACTTTGTTTTGCAAAGGTCCTGAATACGATGTTGAGTCAAAATCAAATGTTTTATTACTGAAAGCACCACAATACACCATGGCTCATCAAGTGAATCTATAAGATAAGATCATATTTTACTGTAGTGTAGGTTTATCTGTTGTTTCGCTGTCCTCTCTGATACCATCCTTTATTTTCTTCATGGTTATTATTTGAGTCACACTAATAGATTTAAACAGCTGTAGCAACAACGTCTTTCTGTCATGTCAGATCCCAATTTATCCTAATCAAGTAGAAATCTGCCTGCCTCTCTGTGATGTCAGTATGGACTCAGCGTACATCTGAAAACGTTTCGGTTCCCACTGATTCTCCAGCTGATTTTAAACAATCACATGTAAGGCAGTTTAATTGAAATGTATTAGAACTGCCTATATGACATTCACTTTTGAATTGAGGAGTTCCAGACTGATACTAATGGCAAAGTCCAACTGTAGCTTGCAAGATCAGGATGGTATCACAAGGCTACCTTGACTGGTCCCTGACACTAAATCTGTTTTAAATGCTACAAAACCACCTAGTGACCCCGTCCTCTCCTGTGGCATGAATTCCCATCGCCTTCCGTAACTGACAACACGATGTAATAGCTTTCACGTCCCATGAGATTCTCCAATCTGATGTTAATCTCTAATATACTTCTGCATGGAGTACTCCCAGTGCTACACCAGAGGCTATAAATGGGTGTTAAAAGAACAAACATCATGCAGGCAGCATTTTAAAAATGAGAAACTACATTCTGGATATCATCAGGCATTAGTAATTGAACATAGCACATTTTAACTGCTACTAATGTGACATACATTTTATGGTTTGTACACTTAGAAACCTCCCACGTACTGTAGAATGGAGGGTCCACAATTTGAGAAGCACTGTTCTAGATCATCTGCACAATGAGTGCCACAGAAAAAGCACCAGCGGTGATGCAGTGCATAGCGTTATCACAGATTGACTACAAAAGGCTTGCCCCTAAAATATTGGTCCCAGCAGCAGCAATAAAAATCAACAACGGAGAATTGTGCTTGTGATAACAATGGCTCTTCAGACGAGTTTGTGACAGAGATGCTGACACACCATGAAAAGCAATGCTTTGATAAAAAAGAACTGCAGATGTTTGATGTAAGAGGAATAGTTTGAGATATGCCAAGTGGTTTTAACTAAAAAGGTCCATAGGGACAATTTGCTCTGTGCTGCAGCGTTGAATAACGTCATGGCTTTCTCTCTTCCTCGCACTACAGTATCTCCATATGTTAGCCTACTGGCTTTAAAGGGACACTCCTAGATTGTGTTATAGCATCCGTGAGAAAATAAATTGACCAAAATAAATGGCCCCAGCTTGTTTGGAAACACAACTGCCAGAGAGCCAGTCTGAGTTTGAATGAAAAACAACAATGCTGGTTAATAGTAGCGAAGGCACAACACATCCCGACCCTCAGTGGTCTTCTCACAGTCACGTTAATAATACAAAAATCACAGGCGATTATTTTGGCCTTACAACGTGATAGAGGAATGTCCCATTAACATCTTTGGTTGTGTAAACTTTTGAAGCCTATAGGGACATAAATGTGGTGCATTTTCTCTACTCTAATGTGTGACTTCCATTTGCCAATGCAGATCAGTCTCAAGGCAGCAAAAATAAGTAGGTTTAGGCATGGAAGGAAAGAAATTGGCCTTGCAAAAACAAAACAAGCAGGATCATATTTATGGGAGATGGCCAAAACTATGCCGACTGCCCAGTTAGGAAGTTGTCATTTACCTTTAATAAAAGCCTTGGGCTGCATCAGATCAATGAAGTGAAAATTTATGGAAAGCCAAGGTCAAAACTTCTCTACAGCTCCAGCACAACTAATTCTTATATCACCGTGATGTGTGTATGTATTGTACATCCATAAAGCTTTTTGGTATTTTCTCTAAGGAAATGTGCAATGCCTTTTATAGAAATGTTTCCATCCACACTTTCTATGTTCTCATGAAAGTGCACAATAAAAGAGTGAGATCAGATTCCTCTACTTATTATTCAGTAGCCTTTACAGCGGCCATAGCTGGTCTCTGTACCGGTTGTTGTCGTTCCCTGGTGCTGTCTGAAAGGGCTACTGTTCTCCAGGGTTCGGGATGCTGGAGCCGTCCTGATCCAAACAAACATAGCTTGTAAACCTGGCAATTTTGTTTTCTTCAGCCTAATTATGCATGGTAGAGCCAAATAGTGTCTAGCCTAATATGCACACATCATCCACGACTAGAGTTGGTGTATTAATACAGTGGCCCTCTACCTTTTTTTTGACACTCAAACAAACAAGTGGTCTCATAGCATTTGAGAGTGGACATGCAACCATGCATAAAGGAAAAACGCACAAAAAAACACAATCCATACATACCACTTTTCTTTCAACATAAATTTAGTACAAATAATAAAAGTTGTTTCAGCATCATGCAATGGTCTTGGCCCTGCTGTACCCTTTGAGTTTTAATACACACACACACACCAAGATGCAAAATACTTTAATTGAACAGCACACACACCGCTATATGATAATATATACCGCCTAAAACTGAACTTTGATGTTGGGTTCTTTAAAGAGCATTGTTCTATCAGTGGCTGTCAGTGATGTGGAAAAACGGTATGTTCCCAACATAGCAGTGGGGAAGAATACCTGACAAGGTCGTAACAGAACCAGATCACATCCTTTCCATTTTTCACGTGCTCAGGCAGTTCAGTCCACCGCAAAAAATAGGTCTAAAGAGAATGGCTATCGGGGGAGTCTAGCTTGTACAAGTACATTTTCTTTAACTCCCAAGTGACTCTGCTACTCTGCCTAATACTACTGGAAATAAAATCTGGTAGAGGGAGGTTATTGCTAAGGTTGAATAGAGAAATCACACTCTCAGCAGAGCGCAAAAGCTATTGTCCTTAAGGTAGGTTTCTCTGGAATAGGTACTGTAAAGACAACCTGGGATCTTAGAGTACACAGTATTCTTCAGAGCAGAAGAGTCTGTTGTGACCTTGGGTTTATCTGCCTGCTCTGGCATCAGACTGGTTCTCTGGGCCATGATTCAGACAGGGTGACTGTGATAAATGCATCACAAGTGCTGGGCGTGCTACACAGATGCGTTCTCTGTAAATGATGCGCTCACAGATACATGCTTCCATAGGCACAGAGGACGGGTCTGGAGATGGTCACATTTGCAAGCAAGCCCATGCGCCCATGGAGTGACAGAGGTGGGAAACCATGATGTACAGTAGACTGTCCAGCATTTTAGGGACAGCAATCCAGCTACATGTCTCCAGAATGCCACCACAGATTAAATTTACTCTCCTCGCTCCTCTGAATGCTATAGGGCATGTCAAAATATACAGAGTGAGACAGGGCATAATAAGTGGGCTATAACACAATTGAGGAGTGTACATTTAAGAAACGTAATCACTATTTCACGAGACAAGGCATTGGCAGTATAAAAGACTTTATCAGAACAATAGAACACAATAAGCTCGTTAACACTGTGACCTCACCGCTGTACAAGGTTGATTGAAATGACTAATCCCACTAATTACAAGACGGGGAGACATCTACAACTCTGCAGCATTGCAGTTAAAGAGATATATCAATGCCAGAGAATTCTTTGGGGCAATGGCGTTAGATAATAAACCCAGGCAGGTCTGCATCAGTATGCACGAGAAAATGATTGAAGTGGACCCTCAAGTTGTTATTGCTGCATGGTTTTGTGAGGAGCTATACCAGGATGAGAGAAATCCTCAACACACACACACACTCGCACACACGCACACGTGCATGCACACACAGACACACACACACACACACTGGGTTATACATACTTTTACACACACCAGGAACACACCCACACAACAGCAAGCAGATGCACATACACTACACATGGAGGCTTAATCAGGTTTGCATACATATTCACATATAGAAGAGCTGTACTTACAGTCACGCGGGCACACATGGCTTTGTTCCATTCTTCCTGAGCCTCCTCAGCACTATTGGAGTTGGTGTTGCGTTTCAGGGCTGAAAGCTGGTTCCATGGCCACTGCTGGTCCCGGTGCTCCTCTTGCAGATGCTGACGGGACATCTACCCTTTCCTGTGAGGCCTTTCACACACGAAATGAGCTTGTGCTGGCAACAAAGCTATAGCTCCGAAGCACAACGCACGCAGACAGGTGTGGTCCTGACTGTGTAGCTCAGCTTCAGGGTGGACAGATAGCGATAAAACACCGGCGACGTTTGGTGCTCAGTTTGGAATTGTGTCTGTCTAATAAACATGCATGCTATAACCTAGCGTGACTCTGGTCCTATACTTTAACATACTTAGTATTTTCGAATATTTAAACACATCAACAATAAAACAGACTAGACATTTATTCTACCTGTCTGACGCATATGCTATTGCCTAACTCCTACCAGCAGCAAATATAATATGAAAGGTACAAAGATACAAAGAAAAGACAATACAATGAAGAACTCTGCAGTCGCACAGGCATAGTGCTCTGAATAATCTTTCTCTCTACCTCTCGCCTTTCTCACAACTTCAACAGGACGCGGAATTGAGCATTGGTAGTAGAAAATCACTTTATCCACGGACACAAGCGGCAGTGCCGCGCTTGGATATTTCAATCTGGTTAAGGAGCGCCTGCCTGACAGCCCCTGATAAAGTAAGGAGATTTACTCTTGGGAAAAGTGAGCAGCCATCCCTCACACTTGTGCTTAGCCTACTCCAGCAGTTTTTTCTGCCGTGTGCCAACACCTTGATTTAGTACGCGGCGCTTAGGCTATATTCACACAAACTCCCGCAACAAGAAATTCTATGTTAAAGTAATATTTATTGCTGAATTACCCGACGTCGTCAACAGATGATTATAGGTATTGGCTACGTGACAGGCTCAGATAAAAACAACAATACACAATATTGCGCCCGCGTTAACTGATTTGGTCTATTAGCATATAATCCCAAAAGACGTAGTCTTTCCAACGACCTACTAAAGTCATAAATAATAACCTACCAATGTCTATGACAGAAGATGCGTAACGTATCGACACTTGGATCAATCTTTCACAAATAAGACTCTTCTGTTCCAGTTGCTTTCTGTAAATCCTCTCGTGCCGAACAACATCCCCTATATAACTTACGGGCTAGGCTGCCTTCTCACGTCTATCGGACTGGTCTGTGTAGCCTATGTGACCGGCTGCTCCCTTTCATATCCGAACCACTGTCCCAGAATACGCACTCTGTGCCTCTCCAGCTGCTTTAAAATATCCAATTTCATACCTCTCTCTCCCCCAGCCGCACATTGGTCCTGATGCAATCATCTTGGGTCCGTGCGGAGTTGTGGACTAGACCAGATGATAGGCTATGGCCGTGTGTATTGCGGTTAATTTGAGCATGGGATAAAAGAATATGGTCTGAGAGTGAATTCCATGCGCTGTTTAAAAATAAATTTAAAAAACGACACTCCACCTTTATCTAGCAATATTTTCACGTTATCCAATGAGAACGAAATGCATGATGTCATGAAATGACCTGACCTTGAAAGTCTATAAAATTGGGCTATTTGTAGGCCTATTAGAACCAGATCGTCACTCTTTATGTTGAGAATGCATATGCATATAGGATAACTTGCATCAGACTAAAAGTCGTTTTTTAAGTAAGTTAATTAAATACATTAAATCCCCAATCTATGAAAGTGTCACAATTTTTTATATCATGATTAAAACGACTAGCGCCACCAGACATACAGACTACACAAATGCAGTGGTCTGCGCCATATTTCCTCAGTTTCCCATAGTGCAACTGAACTAAACGACAAAAACGTGCGACAAAACGTGGTTTTCTTGTTTTTACCTGCTGCGTTTCTGCAAGTAAATAAGAAACAGCTTTATTTAACGTTTAGCTTGCTGATAATTGATTCCGTCAACACAATTAATATTACATTTCTCTTCGATTTTCAACACAGTTAGTCAACTTATAAACAAGTGATGTGGTAGTACGTTACGTTATCAGAAATAATTAGCCTACACGAGGATAGTCGCTACAGAAGAGAACCATGGAAAAAAACAATGCTAACAGTAAATTTTTATTTGACGCTTCGCTGCTGTATCAGGAATCATGTCCAGAGCTCTCGCTATTCTTCATGTAAGTATGTTTTAAAATGCTTGCTTAATGGTAGCCATTCCTTACATTCAATTATTTTTATAGTAGGTTTTCCTTCATGTGTTGTTGTAATGACATTGAATCCCCGCCAGGTGGAGGGGCATTAGCGAAATTGAAATGTATGTGCATGATTATGAATCTATTTCCCTGTCTGTATTGTCGCGATCTGAACATTTCCCAAACTGAAACTGCTTGGACCAATCAGCCGAATTTGAATGAGGTCATGATTAAGATATGTTTGACGTATTAGCCTAATAAAACAATGTTTTTACAGTGCAGCCATACGATACAGGGTTAGTTGTTCTACGTACACAACAGATTAAACCTTGATGTAGCTGGTCAAGACAGAACGGCAAGTGCTAGATCATTCGTTAATCATAATTAGTCTATGCTTAACCCTTGTGATGTCCTTCGGGTCAAAATGACCCACATCACTAGCTCTTTGTGTCAGATAGGCACTAAACCTAATTTTACAGCTTTCACAAACATGATGTGCACTGCTGGTACAACAAGGTGTGTGTTTGAAACCCTAAGACAACAAGAGGGTTAAAAGGCACAAAACAACAACACAAATACATAAAGAAATAAATACACACAGCAATGGCAATTTAAAAAACACACAAAATCATACACAATCAGATGGCGCCTTCAAGTGGCCAAATACTATATTTTTAAGGACATGAGGGTTAATGCTGATCTGATGGAAGATACGTGCCAAGCGTTGACTTTAACGTCTGTTGAATGGTAGTTAAATGAGCCCAAACACAACAGGTATTGTGTGACAGACAATATGTAAAAGTTGTCAGTATGTTATTAACCTTCTATGGTTGGTTCTTTCATCAGTATTACGATGTGGCATGAAGTAATTAAAGCCAGCTCAACATGTTGTGAAACATGTTACTGCCTGTGGCAAGTTTTCATTGATTTCATGTTGTTTGGTCCATGGTTAAAGGTGGAGTCAGCTGTCCTGGCGAGAGAGTGTTTATAATTCTACACAGTCAAAAAAAAAATCACCATTCTCTTCAATGCCATAGGGTGGTCATTGTCAAGGCTGGGATAGTGTTGTGTAGTGCAGTCTGCACTACTTTCTTTGTGTTCACATGTATAGATCCAGGGCTGTGTAGAAACACCAGATTCTTTTTTTCAGCACACACACACAGAACGGGCAGCTAGCCGACCATGAGGAGAATAAGCTGAATTTTACTGCATTGTGTGTTACTGTACTGTGTATTAGCGCTCAATTGCTGACTCTACCTTTTAAGCAGTTACAGATGTGGGTATATTAATGTATCTATGCATTTTTGTAGAACGTCCGTGTACTACCAAACAAAAAACCTAAAGTGACACTAATGTATGGCAGATAGCTAGACTTCCTCTTCCTGACAGTTTCATATAGTCAATCTTTTAACGACATCTTGCAGAACAAACAACGTGTAAAGTAACTGGTTCCGGTGGTGATTTTCAAGGCCCATTGGGAAGGTGCTGATTCGTTTTCTGTAATGTTACAGACAGCCCTGCCCATTAAGCAAGGCACAAATATATTTTTTCAACATTAAACAGACATGCGCCGTCAGGGTATGTATAGAGGGCTCATAATGGTTTTCAGGTTTAATGATCCGCAACTGTCTCCTCTATGTCCTTTAGGGAATTTGCTTTTGCGCTCGCTTTCTCCAGTTGTGCTTTTGGCTATGCGTCACTGGAGTGTTTGTTACAGGAGGGTGTGTCATTACCCATGTGTGCTACCCGTGTATTAGTTGCGGGTTGTGTTACTGCGTGCTGCTACTGTCTGCATCAGAGATGGTGACTAAGTGTTTGTGTGAGTGTGTTATTTTTTTCAGGGATGTTTATGAACCGTGAGTGATGTCCCTGTTGGCTCATGATGCATGCCAGACCAGTATACCAAAAACATCCCAGCACCTCGATCATCAGAGCTGCTAGGCCCGTGACAGTGTTTTAGCCTTTAGTGTTTTTCTGTCCGCCTTCCAATCTGTTCATCCACCCTGCCGTTCATCCATGCCATACCATAGATGGTCTTTAGCAGTGTGCACATATCCGTTTGAGGGCATTGTGGGTCCATCAGGGCTTTTGTTGCAATATTATGGAAGCCATGAGACAAATTGTAAGATTTAAATTAACATGATCTTTACGATTTGTAACGTGCGCACATTTGTTCAGTGTTCTAAATGTGTTTAAATGTGGGTTTTTTTAATAAGTTATAGGCCTACTGTATGTTTCATACTATTAAAATAAGTTGTCTTGGGAGCGGCATGTGTGAGAGGGGTGCCAAACTTTAGTGGGGGGTCATGGGTCAGAAATGGTTGAGAACTACTGATCTATCACACTGCCACATTCTCTTCTGGGCCTGTCAATCAAACACACAGGCCACAGCCATTGTTTTCAAGGGCAGCCTCATTTAGACCTTTTTCTTCTTTCACACCTGACTCTCTCTGTATCTGTCTCCCTATTTGTCAGACCTCGTGTGCATGTGTCATGCCGCCATCCTGGATCTCCTCCTGTAAACATGAGCCTCCGACTGGAGGTCATTTTCTGCTCTGTATCCCTATCACTGCTGGCAGATAGATGCAGCACCAGTGATGTGTCATGGAGAGTGAACAGCAAAGTAGAGCTAAGATGATTTATTAGTGCTATATTGTTGAAACATGGGTGAATACTATATAAGAATGATTTTTGTTCTCTTTTCTGCTTTTAGCTGGGGTATACTCTGCTTGTGTGAGCAGATCTATCTACTGCACCTTTGTGCAGTCCTGTACAATAGTCTACTCTTCTATCCCCACCCCATACTTTATCTATCTTCAGGGTATTTTGTTCAAGAGCATCATCTAGTTCTAGGCAGGCTGCATACAGGCCCCATATCTTTACTGTTTATCTCCACAGCTTAATGTGCACTTAAAAGGAGATGCATGGCAAGCGTGCTAATTAGATTCGTGTTGTAGAGGGAGAGTCTATGAGCTGGAATGTCTGACAGCAAGTATTTCACCAAAGTTCTTTCCATTACTTTACATGGTCTTACAGCCTTCTGTTATCCTTTCAGAAGTCATTTCAGAGGGATTGACAGGAATAGCCTAATCATATTGTTTGTGTTTTTCCTTTCAGTGAGCCAGGCATGCTCATCTGACAACTTTCTTTTTTAGAATGTATGCATATTTCATTTTGCCAGTCAATAGCAGTCTTTCAGGAATTGCTGCATTGTGAATGTCAGTACTTCCAGCAATTACTAGATTGGAAGGGGGTTGGTGAATGGTGACTCAGACTGTGTGGGATCACTGATAGCAAGCTATTTACAAATCCCCTTGCGGGCCGCAGTGCATCAAAACCTCACCCCGCTCTGCCATACTACATCTTGAATGCTTTCCAGCACCAGCCCTTATCTGCCTGTGTGATAGCACCAACAGAGGGTGGCTGTAGGAAGAGTGACAAACCGCCGTCAGCAGTCCCTCAGGAGCTGTCGTCAGGTCAAGTCTAGATCAAGACAACCCTCCCCCCTCCCCACCACCACAACCTGTCAACTACCTAAACATTTCTCTTTGCGATTGTCATGCTACACGTACCAGCAGACCACAAAAGCCCCCTGCCAGCTTCACCCTGCAGCTAATTATAGTGGGACTTTAGGGGAGTATTATCATCTGGCCAAACATCCCATCTTGACATTCCACAGTGAAAGGCAACCTAGCTGTCATTCCTAGCTGTCCAATGTAGCCATGAGGCTACTGCCAGGCCTTGGAGACCTGCCCTTTGTGTGGAGAGACACGTTTGCCTTTCTGTTTGATATTTTCCACTACTCGATGGGGGCAAAGGACGTCCATGGTGGCCAGATTTTTTTCCAGAGTGGAATTGCAAGCCTATAAAGGGCATGTTTTATCAGGCATTGTTTCATAGCTTATTACTTAGTACTGTACAGTAAACTACTGGAAGCAACTAGAAAAATACTGGCAGTATGAACTGGCATTATTATGTACATTGTTCATTGTTTTTAAATGTGTTTGCAACGCTTGTCATAACCCCAAGGTTTATTCCAAAAACTTGTTGAGATGTTTAGCCTACTTTTAACCAATACTTCATTACACAGGATTTGTGGTCATTGGATTTCTGCTCACAGTTAGGATAAATACATTTTAATGGTACAGTATAGCCTTTAGTGGAATGCTGTCCACCGTCTAACCATTTTTATTGTCCTTCCTCCTCAGGCAAAAGCCTTATCAGCTCAACTGTAGAGATGGAAAGAGCCCTGGTAAGTCAGACCTGTAACCCCCCCTGTATCTGTTTACTCTGTTTTGTGTAAATTTTCAGTAATAAATAACAGTGTACTAGCCACAGAGGGCAGAGGGCTATACTGGGTGAGCCCTTGCCACTGAGGGCTGATTAAACTCCGATAAAGCTTCAGTGCTAAATGCACAGAGGCAGCCAGCTGTCTCTTCCAGATTGGTGGGGCGGTACACAAACCCACAGTTTGAATGCCCACAGCTCCATGCAGAGAGCCAGGCCAGCGCTGCCACTCAAAATCTGCCACTCACAAATCATCTTCAGAGTATTAACCTAAATAGAACGGTGTTTGTTTAAACCTTGTTTGTCCAAATGACATTAGATTGCCATAGACGTTATACCAAAATTCAAATAAGTTGCCTTCCGACTGGAGGCAGGGGGATGGAGGTTTTGGTCCCTTAGGGTGGGCGGGGGCGGGGCCTTGGATATTTGGGCTCAATTCTTTGTCTCTCTGGATGTTTGTTTGTGGTTGGTGGGTTGGACTGATTGGCATTGCACCGACCGGGTTGGTCTGTGTGTTGTCAGTTAAATTTTTCTGGCTATGGACGGATATCTGGGGGGGGTAGAGGACTGAGTCCAGGTCTCCGGGGTTTCGCTTTTGCCGGCTTTGAGGGGCTGAAGCTTAAAATATTTGAACCAG
>JAODUG010003306.1:0-11372 GCA_027564795.1 Aphredoderus sayanus
TGAGAGAGATTGAGAGAGAGAGAGAGAGAGAGAGAGAGAGAGAGAGAGAGAGAGACTCAAGAAGAATAGAATGAAGAAAGAAATGAGTGAATTTCTGCCCTGGTTCTTAACTTCCGATTAACTTCTTAACCTTTTATATTGTAGCCCAGAATTTTATAACCATTTATTGAATTCATGAATAAAAATGTGTGCCAGCCTGGGTATTAAAGCTGATAGCTGTGTCATTTTGGGTAGGTTAAACACAATGCCACCTGGCCCAGCTGTCTTAAAAGCATATTAATTGGAAGCAAAATCAATTAAGATGCGGTTGCTGTCTAAACCATATTCACACTGTGGTGAAATTGTTAGATAGCTGGTGTCCAAGACAGTGTGCCAGTTTGTTTTGACTGCATTGTGGGAACAGTGAACGCAAAGCTGCCAGTGTTTATTTTGTTCATTCTAGATTCAACCCCCTAGTGTCAACTTCAAAAGTAACACACAGAGAACTATCATATTTTTCACAGAGTGGAAAAGCTAAATTAGAATTTGTCCTTATGGCATATGGAGGAAAGATACCCAATATTACAATATTACATCTTAAACACTTTTTTATGCTAATGTTCTCTGGGTGGCCTCTCTCCTCCTATATCTGCTGAGTTGTTTTGCGAGTAGAACCAGCATGGATTTCAATGAGTCTCTGGAGCAATAACCCATACAATGCATTTTATTTCGCTATTTGCAATAGAGGTTGTAACTATTTTGCCCACTATTACATGTTGGCATTAACATACTGTATACTGTACCAATACCAACATAGTCAATTTACAACATTAGCATAAAGTGGTGTGGCTTTTACTTGTCATTTGGCATTTAAAAAAACAATATCCTTCATAAGTGTGTGTCAAGTGTATGCAAGCTGGTGGCATGTTTACTTCATAAACATTGCTGGAACATGACATGGCACACAGCTGATATCTGCTTTATTCCTCACATGCCAACAAGAGAGAGACTAACAAGGCTTTGGTTCATCTTCCTGGCATCTAAAACAATGCTGGACACTGTTAAGCCACTGGCTCAGGTGAAGCGGCAATAATACATTGTAATACGCAATGCATGTACAGTATTCTACATTACACAGTGTGCAGGTGAAAAACAAACTGCTTAATGTGTTTACAGTATGATAACCTATGTTTAATCATACACTATACTGTACAGTATGTTCCTCATTTTTAAACGACCTGAGGAGATGAATGCTGTAAATATCTCATTAATTCCACTATAATATTGTGTGTACAACGAAAGACACAGCTGTTCTAAAAATAAATGAAGGTAACACTTGAAGGAACATGTTAAGACAAGCTACTAACTAATGCTTGGATTGCAGATGCATCTAGCTCATTTATATATATTGACTTGGAAATATTATACATAAAATACAAAAGTTCTACTTGTTCATTGGATAAAAAACATCAGCTCTGTTAATGTAATCAAGGAAAGAAAATCCAGGCTATAGCTTGTTTATTTGATTAAAGAAGGTAGATTAATTATATAAAAATATATAAAAACACAATTTGTAACTATTAGCCTAGTCCTTACACCAGTCATTTCATACCTAACATAACTAATGGTGCATAAACATGACGTACTGTAACATACCATTCATATTCCGTCTTGGGTCTAAAATACACGAAAAATCACACAACCTGTTTCCGTGCAGTTTAACCATGTGTTATGAAGCGCTGCAGTGTCTTTTTCTGCTTTTGTGGTCTAAAACATTCTCACTCCCCACTGTGTTTTTACTGTGCTATAACTGTCATGTTACTAGCTTTGGCCAATGGTCCAATGACTCAATTTAATGCCAACAAAAGCCAACCGCAGACATCCACCGCTCAGCTCCACGCAGCTGCAACGGATCCCACCAAGCAGACAATCCCCTCTCCTTATCACCTTGAACAGCCTACTGCACAAGTCGTGAAATAGCTGCAACAGAGATCAACACCAACCCCGGCTACAACTTACTGTAACATATAGCCGACAGAGTAGTAAATTAAATGAACAGGCAGAAAATAAAGGAGAGTAGTGACTTGTATGCATGTGAGGGGATGCGAAAAAAGTAAAAAAAACTGTGACCTTGCCTTTGTCCTGCTTTGAAATGACCCCAGCATCTGATGCCAAATCCAGTATTCTAATAAAACTTCATCCTACAGTCTATTTTTCTCAAAATATGCAAAATTGTTTAGCCCCCCTCACATCCTGCCAGTTGCCCACCTCTCTTTATCTCTCTCGCTGTCATTTTTCAAAAACATTCTTCAGACAGATGATGGGTTTGGATTGGGAGCACCAAGGACTAAATTCTATTCTATGTGTATGTTATTCATACTAAACCCCATAGGGCCAGGAATAACCAATCCCTTTCTTATGGTGTTTGGAGAAAAGACAAGGCTGACATACAGTAGGACACATGTGTCCAGCATAGCCTACAGGGTCCTATGAAAACACATTCCTCTTACTGTACATGTGAGAAACAATGAGAGTGTAGAGCAGTGCTTGAATCTCTAAGCTAAAGTATTGTCTGGCGGAGGTCATAGTGTTTGCATGTGCACTATTCACCATGGTAGCTATTTCTTACTGGCAATTCAAAAGCATTTCATTTATTTTTCAACAAGGGAAGGGACGGTAAAATTCGGCCTGGAAAATGGAAACCATTGTGGGAGCCATTGAAATAACAAATGACAGAGGGGAAAATGTGATACAAGAAACCCTACAGTACAGCTGCAGAAGTCCTCTACATTCCTTAAAACTCCCATTCCCTCCACTGTGGCCCAAGCTTTGGCTGGTATCAGGGCAGACACCATACGATACGTTTCTGTATACAATACATGAACTCAAAACAAGTTGCTTGCATGAAGACACAGGAAGACACACTTCCGTCAAGATGTAAATGGAGGTGCATGGCTCCACTTCACGGCACAAGTCGACCTAAGGTGTGGCCAGCACTTTATTTTACTAATGTTATTAATTGCACAATGGCACCATGGTTGTAATGGGATTGGATTAGAATGAGTTTGGATACATCTGTGCTTAGTGTGCCTTTGCCGAAAGCTCAGAAACTACATATTGCATATTGCTTGTACATATTGCTGCAGATGGAGACGCTAGCGCAATATTTGGTTTTATTTTAGACCAAACGGGCAGTGGGCCACCTGTTTCGACTGATTCACCCTCTAAGGCACCTCCACGCCCATTTTGATGGAAGCAATGTTATGGAGAGCCTGGCAATTAGAAAATGCACCCAGGCAAGAGAAAAACCACCTTGCGCCACTCTAAATTGTCACCATGTCTGCATTAACACCAACAGTAGCCTTGCACTGTCCAGAAACTAGAGCCCAACATGTCATAATCAAAACCAAGTGTTAGTGTAAGTTTGTGAGCAGGACAGACAAGTAAAAGACAAATAATGTACACACAGAGGCAGGCACAAAATGCTGCGTAGGCAAACAACAACTTACACTCAATCACCCATCGTTGCCAATCGCTTAATGGATTTGATGTATTGGTTAGATGCATTAATGGTGTACTGATGCCTCCATAGACACAGCCTTTCACTATAGAGAGCAATTATTACAATTATATACTAGCAGAAAGAATGTTCTGGACTGGAGTCAAATTTATCAGATAGTGTACTTTGGCATAAGCAGACTCTAACGGGGTTTCCATCTAGGTACTTGAATGTGAAAGACGTAATAAAATGAATATGGCTCAACATAAAGTTTCACAGAAATGTCCATAATGTTACAGAAAAGTGTTTTATGCTTCTGCAGGGTAAAGGGGTTTTGCCTATAAAGAAGTTGAGCAATGTAATCACGTCTATTGCATTTAAGATGTACGGCACAGGCAAATGGCTATGCTGTACATTATTTTACCTACCTCCCTGGTGTTTAAATAAAGAGTTATAAAAAGGTAACTTTTTTTCACAGATCGGCACATGTGAATGTGCCGACAGCAAAAAGGAAAAGTTAATTCACTTGGACTTATGATTGAAAAATTATCCCAACATATCATCGACAGGCTCACAATGAAACAAAGATGGATGCTAGACACCCTCTGGGCTTTATGGCTTTAATAGCGAAGATGCATGGATAATTACCAGAAAGTCTCCTTTTCATGACTCACACTTGAGTCATGCTTTGAAGAAGTCTTGTCAACAATGGGACAGCAAGTAGACCTACCCCTGCTTGCTAAGCTGCTACACGCCTTAGTATTGCTATCCCATGGTGATGTTTCATGGGCCACAGCATACTGCTTGTCAGTATGTGCCTATACAAGAGACCTCAAAAAAGGTGCATACAATACTGAATGTCAAATCCTCATCAACCCTAGAACAGCAGCCCAATTCATCAGAACTTGCACTTAAAAATAGAAATTGACTGGGATTCTCAAATTTGTGTATTGGCTGTGAAACGATCTCAAACCACAAATGACTACAATATCAACTATAGAACAATATTTAATACATATGTCTTCAGCCAAATGCCACAATAACACAATGTTTGTGTACAGTGAAGTGAAGTACTTACTGTACTGTAGCTCAAAAAAGACTTGCTATCATATATTGGTTTCAATGGTAAGAGATTACAGAAAACAGAAAAAGAGCATCACATTAGCATGATGGTAGGAGCTTCTATGGGGCCACCCATGACATGGTACACCACTATGGTGATTTCTATATGGGTCATTCATCGTCATCACCACATGCACACATGCACACAAACACACCCACTCACACACATGCACACACAGACAAAAACACCACACACAAACAAACACATACTGTACACACACACACACACACACACACACACAAACACACACACACACAGGTTTGTCTCGATAATAAAGAATCCTGAGTGCGAGCCATTGAGAAACTGTGAAGGGATCATTATTTTGTTTAGATTCTATCTGAATGAGTCTTAACTTCTGTTATTAAACACATTTACAGAGCTCTAACTTTTATTGAAACATATAAAGACAAAGTTCAGCTGGAACTTGAGTCAGCCACATGAATCATCCACTTTCCATAAATGAATCTGCTTCACAGGGCCACCAGCCCCTCCTGTCTTTACTAATATTTAGCCAAGCATTAAACAGACCAACGGAAAGACACAGAAGTAAATAATCCCTGCTGTAGATAACCTTTGCCTTTTGGTCTTACTGAATTGGGCTGAGTTAAACACCAGCCTCCTCAAGGTAAATGGACAACAGTGTCATTTCTAAAATTGGAGGGCCCAGACTCGTCCCTTCCAACACATAACGCATGCAGGGATGACGGTGCATTTCTCATCTCTCATCTCTCACACTCAGTGGCCTGCTTGTGGAGACTTGTTGCCGTGTGGTTGCCACGGCAGCAGTGGCGGCGGTGGCGACGAGAAGCTGAGCAGAGCTTCTGTGAAGGCCAGCTCCATCCTCTCCCTCAAGCGGAAAGAATCTGTCCCCTCCCTGCGCCTGTCTGCCAGCTCAGCCCATACAGTCTCCTCATCCCTGGCCTGCACTCAAATGCTTAAGAGCCTTCCTGACATGACAGGCAGAGGCGTGGCTCAGCCCAGATGGGCCATAAACTGAGAGGCCTTAATAATGTCCTGACATAACCCTCCGTGGACGACTTGTATCTGTGTATTTTTAACCCAATTCTGGCAGATAGAAACTCAGTAACTCTTCAGAATATGTGTTGCAGTAAATGCATGCTGGTGTCCATTTAAGGTACACTACATGTGCGTTCACCAAGGATGGACCTGGAGAGACTACATACCCAGGCCAGACAGAGCAACAGTCGACCTTGTTAGTCACACAAACAGCAGGGCCTCATAAAACTGTGTTAGCCCTGAGCTCTTTTCTACCAAGTAATGCCTTTTCGTCTCTAGTGTCTGTTAACAGTGTGTGTGTTTGTGTGTGTGTTTGTGTGTGTAAAAAGTGACCATGCATGTGATGAAACACACAGCAAATAAATAAAGAGATGACAATTTGACAAATGATCTGGTATAAATGCGTGCATGGAAACAGATAGACCATTGTAAAAGAATCCACACCCAAAAACAGCTGGGATTGGTGGCTGGGAATCACAGAAATCCCTTGTGAAACATTTTCATTCCACATTAGTGGTATTTACAGCAAGAGAGATGATACACTCAGGATGACTGGAAGTCTGATTTTTCCACTTATTTATTAATTTGTTTTATGGTGCGCCAGGGGATTACACGCTTTGCCTCTCAAATCTGCGTGTGTATCTTTGTACTGAATCAGATATTCACCTAAGGCCTCCCAAAAAAGAGAGTGGTTAATCGCTTTTGACATGCAAATGTGCTTATGGATATGTACATTCACTGCAAGTAGTGGAAAGGGTGTCATCTTGCAACCCCATATCCCCTGACCCCGCTTGAGAAGGTGACCCTCACTTTCACAGTCAATGTCCTACAGGATATACTGTACAGTGTGTTTGGAAGAGAAAAAGGCCTTTAAAGCTGGGTGCATGCGGGAAAGTAGCATGTTAGCTAATTTCCAAACCTGTGTGTGTTTGCTTATAGGAAAATGACATTAGTAGACAGGGGTGGAGTCAGATTATTCCAACCAACTACTGTAGTCTTGAGTGGTGGTTCTATGAGAAAATCTGGCAATGAGATTTATAAACGAAAAACATGTCTTTTCAAACAGACAACCTTTCCACAAAGTTTTCCTCAATGTGCGTCAATTTTCATTCCACCAAATCAGAGAATATATTTATTGCATCTCTGCAGTTTTCCCAGTTGCCCATATTTCATAATGCCTTCATTTAAATGTGTGTGTTTGTGTGTGTGTGTGTGTGTGGGTGGGTGTGTGTGTGCATGTGTGTGTGTGTGTGGGTCTAAAAGTGTGGCAAACTTTATACACACATACTGTAAGTCTGGTATTTGTGTGCAAAAGGGGACATTTTGTAAGCAGTATGTGTGAGCACAGTGCAGTGTGGATGCTTGCTATGCTGGTTGCATCTCAGACAGGCTGCCAGATTAAACAGTGGCCGATTCCGCGCTATGCTCTTATCTGGCGCAAACACACGCACACACACACACACACACATCCACACACACACACACACACAGCCTCCTGCCCACCTCAGCCTCCTCGTCAAAAGTTTTTTTTTTTAAATCAAGGTACGCTTTTCAACTCCGTAAATGTCAACGTGACAGTCGTTTTGACTGTGTAGTTCCCATGACAACAGCACACTCGGCGCCCGCCATGCACTGTGTGACGGGATGTAAAGGTTTGACAGCAATGATCTGGAGCTGTCAGTGGCTGACAGGCGGACAGGCTGATGGAGAGATACACCTAGGATACCAGATAAAAGCAGAGACACAGTGAGAGAGAGAGTGAGAGTGAGAGAGACAGAGAGTGTGAGAGTGGAGAGAGAGGGTGGGAGGATGTGTGCACACACGTAGACAGGAATATATCGACAGGAAACAAGGAAAAAGGCTGACAAGAGTCAAGAGTGACAAAAAACAGAAGAAGGTGACAGAGATAAAGACAGCCGGAGAAAGTCAGTTTAGCATAATCCCAGCGCTGATGAAGCCGTGAAGGAAGGAGAAGAGAGGGATGTGGAGCAGCAGAAAGAGGCGAGGTGACCAGTGCGCTGTTGGCATCATCTTTAGGCCAACAAAAGGGCAGGCGGGCGGAGGGAAACGCAATCCGGGGTCCGTTTGTCTCCTCAAATGGCCTCTAGGGACACTGTGAAATGGTCCCTTTCTTCCCGGGCCTTTTCAGCCCTGAAGCCCATCTACATGACAAACAGTGTCACTTTGATGCGGCTTGTGTCGTCTTCGTCTCTGTCATTCACTCGTGACCTTTTGCCCCCCGCTCCTCTTTCATCCATCCATTTATTCTATGCACAATCGTTCTCTTTTGCAAGCCTCCCCTCTCTTTTATTCTGCCTATGTTTGAATATCTGCCTCTCGACTCAAAGCAGGCCTTCAGATCTGATAAAAGTGAATGGTGACAACAGCTTTATCACTCAATAAGTTCCTTATTGCTCTATTTTATCCATTCATTCAGATAATTACTTTGATAATTACTATGATACAACATAAAGTAGTTAACCTCCAATATTTTATTCACTCCTATATTCATTAATTATTGATTAAATACGTTTATTTTTGGTATAAGCACCCATCTACCCCGGGTATTATTCTCCTTTGACTTTGTTGGTGCACAAATCTGCCTTCTTTGCACTTACAAAACAGCATATTTTTGTACATACAGTATGTTCTTTCATTCCTTCATTTCCTTTCAGTACTTTACTGGTTAGATGCTAAATTGCATTTTGTTGTTCCCTTACCTGCACGTGTTCATGAAAGTGACACATTTTCGT
The DNA here is from genome assembly GCA_027564795.1 of Aphredoderus sayanus. Classification (NCBI taxonomy): domain Eukaryota; kingdom Metazoa; phylum Chordata; class Actinopteri; order Percopsiformes; family Aphredoderidae; genus Aphredoderus; species Aphredoderus sayanus. The sequence continues at coordinate 8,372 of JAODUG010003306.1, forward strand.
CACACATGCATTACTGACATTACAGAAGAAGAGGGAAGTGCTGTATTGTACTGTAACGACTGGTACTGATACATTAAGGATATGAAGCTTAGAATTGCTAAACTGCATTGTTTGTTCAATGAGGACTTCTGGCTGAAAAACATGCAATACAAATTAGTCCTGCCATTTAGGGTCCCCTCATACAACACAACCTACAACACAATTGAAAACACCTTTATTATATGGGTCTTTTACTGCAGAGCAACTGAGCACTTACCTGGTTGAAATTCTCCAACCTCTCCTTGACCTTGTCCAGAGTGGGGTTACGTCGGACTTTGACCTCTGGGTTAAGCCGCTGGGCATGCAGGCCATTCCCTACCACTCTGCCTGTGTAACTGTGAATAAGAGAGGAGAGACAACATTTCTTCTCAGAAATACACAGTTCATAATACACTCATCCACATATCAACTCAAACATTAGGGTAAACAGATGTATTTGGTTAATAAATTAACATTATTAAAGAAATAATATTGTATTTGGTTAAAGGTTAGTGGATAACATTGACAGTAAAGCACTAGTGCTAATGAAATGTAATACTAATGCAGTGTATAATGCTACAGTCTTATAGCATTCTACATTATTTTAGCATTCTACAGGAGGAAGTAGATTATTAATAATTTTCCTTAGTATTTAGAACTGGTACTGTAAGCAAATGTTTTCCTGTTTGACTGTATAGAGTAAGAAAAACAAGAAGAGAGAAAATAAACTGAGAATAAGAACTGAGAGATGGCAGTTTCCCATCAGCACAGATGCTGCTCTAAAATGACCCCTCATTTAGAGAGGAATTGTACTCTCAAACCCATTAAAAGGCAGACATTGTTGACAGTATATACTCTCATTCTTACTTTCAGTCTCACTGATGCATTTTAATGTTACTGTATGCACACATGCACGCACACACACACACACACGCACACACACACACACGCACACACACACACACACACACACAGAGCAGAGATCTGAACATGGCCCCAGAAATATACACAGTACACACAGACACACACACATATATTAAAGGCAGATTCAGTGAGAGAAGCCAATCCTCTAAAATGGCTTCATCTCCATTTCAAGTGTGTGTGTGCGCATGCATGTGTATCCGCAATGCGTGGGCAACTTCTTTAGCACAGACACATACGTGAGTGTGCAACGCATATGAATTTTGGCAAGTGAGTAGCAATAATAATACTGTTAAAGTCTAGTGCTTGATAATGTCTACTGTAGCTTCCTCATCTTGCTGAAGCAGCACTAGACAAATACCCTATGAAATTACTGATTCAACCTAATCCTTTCTTTCTCCCTGCTGTTTGCCTTTTCACTCAACGTATATGAAATTGTGCCCTAGACACAGTTACTGCCATGAAAACAAACAAAGCTTTCAATTGCACCTGCCGCTTGGAATCATGTCTTGTCTGCAAGGGAATTTACTTGATATCTTTTGGACTTCCAGCTTCCCTCCCTTGACATAAAAGATTTATTGAAAAAGTAAATTGTCCCTCAAGTAACAGCTGAGCGCTGGATCTTGTATTTCAGGAAGCCTGTCTGTCTGTATCAAGGCCTGGCTAGCGATAACAGGTTTGGCACAATGTTATAGCCTCATCAGATGGGATGCTAATGAAAGAAAAGCGACAAAGGGTGCATTTGGCAGGGAACATCGACCGTTAGGACTGCGACGCATGCTATGTTTGATACAGGATAGGGGACGTGGCAGCTGTCCGCAAGGGAGGACCAGAAATTATTACCTGATAGAGTAATCATTTCTGTAGATTTCTGGCCCGGATCTAGAGCAGACATCAGACGTTACCATAAGCCTGCTGATTGCTTTAGACCGATAATGTTCGGTATCAGCACATTCTTACCCATAATCCCCTTCCTCCTGTTCAACTTCAAAAGCACAAAATCAGCAGTGCATGCAAAAACATGACAGGCTTCTGTCTGTTATTTAATTTACTTTCCTGATTTTTATTACTATCTTTTTTTATGTTGTTATGTTTACAGAGACAGCTGCGTCTATGTGTACTACTTTATATACTACTGTATGCATCTACTGAATTCATATTATGTCATGTTGCACCTTGGTCCATGAGAAATGTCATTTCTCAATTCTAACCCTGATATATATTTAAGGTCATACTGTACCATCTATACGGTATAAGACTTGACTGACTGAAGGAGTCAGCGTACAGTACAACATATTACAGTCAGAGCAGAGCCTTGGTCTTGACAGCTGTTTCACCAGTAAGCTCTGCTCTTCCTCAGGCAACACAACCACTGGCTACACAGTCACAACTTCATACATTCACAACTAACTCCCCCCCATTCTCCCCCCACTCCCCCCCCCCATTCTCCCCCACTCCCCCAAGCTATATTTTAAAAAGTATGTTTAAAATCTACAGTCAAGGGCTTGGAAAGTAAATCAAAATAATTGGCCAAATAAGTGTGAGAACCACCGTCATATAGGGGTCTGTGTTTGTGTGCTGCAACACACAAATGAACACATCCAGGCAGATAAGACCTCTTGAGTGAGCACAGGGAGAATTATAAATATTGTGTGTGCGTATGTGTGTACGTGCGTGTGTACTGTATATGTGTGTGCTTGTTTTACGGTGGGAAAGCCAGGTGGGGGCTGTGTTCACCCTGACAACATAGACTGGGTCCCGCTGAAGAAGATTCCATCTGGCTGTGAGCTGACCAAGTGGCTGCAAGTGAAGGGCTAACAAGAACACACAACTCACCAGGGACTCAATTACCAGGAGAGAGAGAGAGAGAGAGACTGTGAGACTGAGACACAGAGAGTGGGCTTGTCTAACCATGGATAATGGCCCTCTATATAGTGCTTCACTTTTCCATTAGATTGCTCAACATTTCGCAGTTTATCAAACATCTCTCTCTCTCTCTCTCTCTCTCTCTCTCTCTCTCTCTCTCTCTCTCTCACACACAGATAAACGCGGTGACGAGGAC
>JAODUG010003310.1:0-11369 GCA_027564795.1 Aphredoderus sayanus
AGATCTGTAAAGTTATTTGGATTTTTACAACATTATTGTTGAAATACACAGTCCTGAAAAAGGGACGTTTCTTTTTTGCTGAGTTTACATCCATTACAAGAGGCCTTACTTATTTTAATGTTTTTCTAACTTAAATTAATGCCTGTGCATTCAGTGATATTCCTTTATATCATGTCATATGTACTTTATTTAAAGGAGTGTTTATCCTACTATACTGTACATTTTTAACTGTATGAATTTGCTTCCGTTTCTAGTTTCACTCACTAGCTCCTATGTACTACAGAGGATCAGCAGCTGCAGTCATTGTGTATGATATAACCAAACTGGTAAGAAAGAAAGGAGGTTGCATTGTTAGATCACACTGGTACACACCGGTACTGTATTATTGTGACCTACTGACTGGTTAATGAAATGCGTAAGTAACTCCATCAACAGCTAGTGTTACAGTAAGTTGCTTTTGAGCAAGGTAAAACCCTGTATATTGCTCCATCTTAGCAGTTTAGATGACAATACTTGCTGTACAAAACAGGTGTGTGTGTGTGTGTGTGTGTGTGTGTGTGTGTTAGAATGATGCCTAAACAGAGACAACAATATCAGCAGATGACTGGTTTCTGTGTTAAAAATAAATATGATTTTCTAATGCATGATTCAGATCTGTTCTACCTTTTATTCCAGGACTCTTTCCAGACATTGAAGAAATGGGTGAAGGAGCTGAAAGAACATGGCCCAGAAGACATAGTTGTAGCCATAGCAGGAAACAAGAATGACTTAGGAGATATCAGGTTTGTACCATCTTGTTTTATTTTTAGGTCTGTTTTCCAGGTATTACAATTTTCTTCTGAACTCTGTATATACTATTATCTATAGTCGAGGTCAGAAGTTTACATACACTTAGGTTAAAGTCATTACAACACATTTTTCTACCACTCCACCTATCTTATGTTAACAAACTATAATATTGGCAAGTCGTTTAGGACATCTACTTTGCGCATGGCACAACCATTATTTATATACAGATTATTTCACTTCACAATTCTAGTGGGTCATACATTTACATACACTAAATGGAGTGCGCCTTTAAACAGCTTGAAAAATTACAAAAAATTATGTCATGGCTTTAGGATCTTCTGAAAGGCTCATTGACAATTTGAGACAACTTGGATGCACCTGTGGATGTATACAATCTAAAAAGGACTTGACATCATGGGAAAATCTAAATTAGCAAAGACTTCAGAGACAATTGTGTAGACCTCCACAAGTCTGATTCAACCTTGGGAGCAATTTCCAAATGCCTAAAAAAGGTGCCACGTTCATCTGTACAAACAATAGTACACAAGTATAAACACCATGGGACCACTCAGCCGTCATACTGCTCAGGAAGGAGCGTTCTATCTCCTAGAAATGAAAGGGCAAATCAATCCCAGAACATCAAAGGACCTTGTGAAGATCCACAGTAAAACTAATCCTAGATAGACATAACCTGAAAGGCTGCTCAGCAATGAAGAAGCCATTGCTCCAAAACCACAAATATTGTACTTTATGGAAAGAAATGTGTTTGGTCTGATGAAACAAATGTAACTGTTTGGCCATAATGACCATGGTTATGTTTGGAGGAAAAGGGGAGGCTTGTAAGCTGAAGAAAATCATCCCAACCGTGAAGCTCTGGGGTCGATGCATCATGTTGTAAAGGTGCTTTGCTGCAGGAGGGATTGGCGCACTTCACAAAATTGATGGCATCATGAGGAAGGAAAATTATTTGGATGTATAGAAGCAATATCTCAAGACATCAAGTTAAAACAAGACAAGGCAAGTTAAGGCTTGGCCGCAAATGGGTGTTCCAAATGGACAATGAACCCAAGAATACTTCCAAAGTTATGGCAAAATGGCAACAAAGTCAAAGTATTGGAGTGGCTGTCACAAAGCCCTGCCATCAGTCCTATAAAACATTTGTGGGCAGAACTGTATGGGCAAGGATTTACACCAGTTCTGTCAGGAGGAATGGGCCAAAATTCATCCAACTATGGTTTGAAGCTTGTGGAAGGCTACCCGAAACCTTTAACCCAGGTCATTTTGACCCATAGGACAGGACAGGTTAAAATAAAGAGGTGATCCTAACCAACCTAAGACATGGTATTGTAGGATTAAATATCAGAAATTGTGAAAAACATAGTTTAAATGGATTTGGTTTAGGTGTACAGTATGTACATTTCTGACCTCAACTGTAACTTCACTTGTAAGTTGCTGTCTGTATAAGATTAATCGATTAAGGGTTCAGTGAAATACCCTGAAAAATGCTGTAAGTAAATATAATGCTTGCTTATTTCTGGGCATTGCTCTTTCACAGGGAAGTGCCTATGAAGGAAGCTAAGGAGTTTGCAGAGTCGATTGCAGCTATCTTTATCGAGACTAGCGCCCGAAACGCTGTCAATGTTGAGGAACTCTTTCAAAAAATCAGTATGTTTCATTCACACTTCCTATTGTCATTGTTTCAGGTGTCAAAGTTTCAGTTACACAGTACAGACTTAAATGGACAAAATGTGTATTACTGACATTTATAAACAATTTGATATGAATACATTTTCACTATTAAAGTCACTACATTACTGTACATAGTATTATATAATAATTATACAATAATGTTTAATTATGTAACTATATTTGCTGTCCAATTCTGGACGGCTTTACCTACTAAAAGGTACATCAACATATTCTCTTCTGTTTATTATATGCCTTGTTGTGCCATGTGCTGGTCTTGTGCTCACCTATGTGATAACATTATTCCTGCTATACTGTGATGACCCAGTTTCCACACATGGATGATTAGAGCTCCATGTAATATCTACTCTTGAATTTAAGATGTTTTCAGTTACACGGAACTCTGCTGTATTTTAGGTAAACAGATTCCTGCCCTGGAGAACCCTGAAGTGGACAGCGATGATTCCTTCAAACTTAGCCGGCAGTCAGCTCCATCCTCCAGAAGATGCTGCTAGTACCAGCTATGGCCACCGAGATTACCATCATTAGATATTAGTTATTTGGCACACAGGGCCTTGGCCCTAGAATAGAATAGTTAACAGTGTTGACGTTCACACAATGCCTCTCATGGCATCCGTTAAACAGTAAACCCTAAAAAATGTATACAATTGGCCTTTTCACCAGTTTTGCTGACACTTAGAAGTCGCACTTAAAGATGAAAATTACATACTGAAATACGATTATTTGATGTCAATATGGGTTTTAAATGGCGCAATTTTAAAGTCCTTTGAATGTTTCAGTCAGTCGTTTTTTGTCAATGCTAATATTCTCTATTTTTCTTTACTAATAGCCTAGCATAAATTGCAATTACTCAATTGCAATAGCTTTACATTCATGTTTGTTTCGTTTTAATGATTCAGCTTGACCAGCTTGGCCTAATAAATTGCAGAATTATGCAACCAGGTTTACATACAGTAATGTTTATATAATATAAACATTAAAAGTAGTCACAGCATTTGTGGATCTTCATGCCCATAGAATCCAAAATATATTTTAGTTTTATTTGCTATACTTGAATTTACAAGTTTCATCCATAGTTTTCCCAATTTTAACATAATGTTGTCCAGACTGTTAGGGCCAGATCCAGCTAAAGATCACTCACATCTTTCAGTAACATGTTTAATCAGAATATTTGGTATATTTCTGAATGGATTCAGATTTGTATTATTGACTGCTATGTTTGTAGTGCCTTTTTACTTTTTCCTTAAGAACTGTTTCTATGGCATTACTAAGAAAGTATATTCCTGAAGAGGCTGTATTGTTAGTTGGACTAACTGTCAACATTTAAACTGCCGGTTATAATCAAGCAACCTCTGAATGTAAGCCTTAAATATATATGTGCCATTTTGTACTTTTTAGAAGCGGATTAAAATCTGTACAGTAATCTATGTATTCAACTACTGTAGTAGTGCTAACCTTTCCTTTGACTTATTTTATTGTGTATTTGTTAGCCTCCGGAATAATTATAATCTTTGGTCTGGGAAAATATTCCAGGAACCAGAAAAGCAACATGAACCTGATTTAAGGCAGTTGAAAAAGAGAGTGTTATGACAAGAAATAAAGGCCATTTGTGGGACCAGACCCATCACAAGTATGTTGTATATGAACTTCAACACGCTGGGCCATTAGGACACAGGTCTCAGAGCCCAGTGTAAAATTTTTATATATTGTATATTAGTCATGTTTTATACCACTATATGTACCATAGCTGTTAGAAGAAATATGGATATAAGAGCTTTTGAAGTTATCCAAATAGCACAAATGAGATGGAGAAAAGTGTGTTGTGGTGAACAATTTATGTCTGCATGTCATGAAAATGGATTTATGGAATACTATTAGAATACTATTATTAATCTCTTTTCTCTCTCATTATATATATATAAACAATATGTCAAATCAAGGACATTAGGCCCTTCCCAATACACCATATGGAATTGCTGTTGGTTTTGTTTATTTGTTGACTTGGATTTGGTTCAGACTTGTTTTGCTGTTTTATCATTTGTTTTTCTTTGCAAGTAATTCAATGACTCAGTTTACAGTACAACTAATCACATCACCTACCATGTGAACGCGCAACAAGGTTCGGCACTCGCGCGTTCAAGTATTTGTATCCACATGCTCGTTCGCAGCGCTCAGTCAGCATTTGACTCAGTAGTGGCAAGGGATCTAGGATTTCCACTTGTCAGTGACTCCCCGATATCGCATTCAAGTGCATCCCCAGCTGAAATGTCAAAGTTGGAGCAGATCCTTATTCTTGATCCTCCTGTCGACCTCAGATTTAAAGGTAGGCGAATGTACATTTCTCGACACAACGGGTGTCTTGTAAACGTGGATAATTGTCTTTTTGGACTGATGTCACACTCCCTCAAACGAGTTCGTTTCTAGCTAGCGTGCTAACGCTAGCTAGCTAGCTTTCACCGCCATTTTAAGTTAGCCAGAGACGAAAACGGGCCGCGGTAAAGCCCCGACCTTTCGTGGCGTGAAAAACCGGTGTGGCGTGCATTTGAGCGGCCTGAATATTCATCCCCAACCGACGTTACGGTGGTGTGTGACATGCACGTTTTTCAACTTTACAACAAGAGTGTGGGGGAACAAAACGATGAAACTAGTGATCATAACTTAAACTTTGCCACTCACTACTTTAACTGGCAACATGGAATAGACTGTTATGGCCATGGAATGCTAACATTTCCTCTGCTAAAATATGGTGGTCTACAGGTTGACTTACCTGATGTTTATTAGAATGGATATTGTAACAGACGCCGTAAAGACGTAGATTGTGTTGTCAATAGGATAGCAGTTACAGGGCCATTCTAACCTAGAAAGTGTCAACCAGCGTTGATCTGACTAAACTTGATTCTCGAATCTTATCGAGTGTGCTGGTTCTATTTCTCTCTATCGAGTCTCTTTAATACACGTGATAATGTCATGATACGATACTCACCGCTGTACGTAAAGTACCACGTGTAACTGCTAATTGGACATATTGCTAGTTTATAGTGACCAGTAAAGGTTTGCTGTGATGTCAGTGGAAGTACGGTAACATTTGGCTAGTTGGTTAGCATCGCTAGGCTGGCTAGCAGCCAGTTCAAATAAGTGAATCTGTACTGTTCGGTAAATTTGTTGTTTGCACGTAAGTGTAATGTATTGCATATAACGGCACAGCTCCCAGATGAGAGCATTTGTGGCATGAACACAACTGTTGCTCTTACACAACTCTAGGACTTGTTACGTGTCCATTGCCTGTCATGATCAGACAGTAATTAACCAACCAGTTGCTTCCTGGAGGATTTCTCTTCAATGTCTTTAAAGTTGTATTACATGCAGTAATATTACCAGGGTAACAATGCTCGCACTTTGGCAGCAGTCCTTATGCAATAGTTTAATAAAGTCATATTTTTATATGATTACATTGGACTTGCAGTGCCTGTTAAAGTGCAGGTTAACAAACAGGGTTTGAACACTGTAGGAAATAATGCAAGAAACATTTTGTTTTTGTGTAACTGACTTTAAAACGTTTCATATCATGTTCTGCTTTTAGGTCTCATACAACGCATACATTGTGCATTCACTTTTGAAACAATTTACAAGGAATATGTACATTTACACATTCAGCCAAGTTGCACTTTATCAAAGGTTTGCTTAGAGAAACCCCAAACTACCTTCTGTTTTATAAAAAAAATGCCCTGAAATGAACCTCGGAAATCAATGATTGGCACACATTTGATAGAAGACATAGTCTCTCTTAATCCAGTAACAGACAATCTCATCACATCTGATTAGCTGTTCTGCTCTAATTTGACGCTGTGATGGACCATCAGTCATGCACTTTACATTTCCTCATCAGGTTAAACTTGTACTCCCTCTTGACTCTGAAATTATGTTGTAATGTTAAAGGCATGATACTGTTCGTTGGCATTAGTATTAGTAATGATAACCTCAGCCTATAGTAGTTATGAACATGATCAGCCTAGTGGCTTGAATGAGTGAAAATATACAGTAAACTAATGTTTGTATAAATACTGTATACCCTTGAATGCATGTTTAAATGGGGAATGGTTAATTATACACTCCTTTCCAGATGTAAGTGCTTATTTGGTAAACATGGCTTGTTAGCCACTTATAGTCGTCAATGGAAAATGCATTGATCAAAGTAAATGGAAGCATATGCAAGCTGGTGGCAGTATGGAATGGAAGAGCATTGAATTTGGAAGGATTTTTGTATTGACGGTGGAACACGGAAGACTTCTAAGTGCATTTAGCCTACATTCTGAAGTATAGCAAGGCAATATGAGGAGAAGAACGGCCATAGCTCCTTTACAGTCACATAGACGGTAGTGCTAAATTTGTCTGTGTATCCTGAAGCTGCCCTGCTTTAGAGGTTCTGCTGGGAATCCTCCAGCAAGCTGAAGGGGGCAGCCCTCCTTTTCTCAGCTGGTATATTTAGAACAGGACTGGCCTGGGGGACCCTAACTCAGCATAGATTGTAGGAAATGAGAATGATCTCACTATTGCCGTCTCACCTCACATGCATTACAGTGAGTGGCTGCAGGCTAGGTGGGTGGGTGTGTATCGCCTGCACACAACTGCCCTCCTGAGTTGCTATTTCATTCTTCTATCCCCATCGAAGTATTTTAGTGCATGCTGATTTTACGCATTTGTCTTTTGGTTATTTGGCTTTTACATATCAAAAAGTGTGTGTGTGTATGTATGTATGTATGTATGTATGTATGTATGCATCTATTGTTTACTCACATTGCTTATTTTCTGTAACAGGTAGGCCTACCTGGTATGGTATTAGTCTTACTAGTATCTAGAATATAGACGACCGTAGTATTTTTAACAGCACTCAGGCATTTAATCACGTTCAACCTTTGTACTAGTGACTATTGGTTTAACAAGTTTGAAGGGAATTCTTTTACATTCCTGTTTGAAATACGTTTTGATTGTACTTTACTGGGCTTGGCTAGGCAGGACCACTTCAAAGTAGTCCTTCATTCCTCCTTATCTTTTGAGCACTGGACGTTAGGCCATTTTGCTATTGTGAACACCACAGTTTCTGCTCTCTGCCCTTTGTCAGTATACTGTACTTTGACAATATAAAGTAAGGCTTAGTCATACGTTGGTAAACCAACCATGTATTTGTAACTAAGGTACAGTTATTAGTCTGCATTGAAAATATTCTTGGAAGTGTGTTCCTACAGTGTGTGGCAGTTTAACTATTTATTGGCTTTTTTTATGACATTCTGAACATTAATTTTCTATGTAAAGAATAATGGAGTAATTGCATCCTGAGCAGAATGACATCACAATCCCTCTGTGTGTTATAGCTCTATGGTTGTAACACAAGCTCCTTTTGTTCATGTTTTCATAGCGTGCCATATTGGTGAGTGTGTGTGTGTGGCCTACAAAGCATTTGTTTTAGTCTGAGATGCTGGTGCGCTTTAGTGTGAGATCTAGTGGCAGAAGGTCATGATTCACTTTGAAATACTTTCCATGTTCCTCTCCCACCTGGAATAAAACAAACCCCTTTGAAGCTTTTCAGATTATTCATGAGCCACTGACTGGTAATTGTCAGCTTGGGTAGGCTAGGCTTGTAGTAATTTAAGGTTGAACATGAGGTCGTGTTGTGAGACACAGCCTACTGTTTTCAAGTGCTTGTCATAAGATCATATTTCCGAGTTTGGAACTCGTAATTATGGCTTGTCACGCGTTAAAGTCCGTGGCCAGAAATCTAACACAGGGAAGCAGCATTAAAAAATAATAGACAACCCATCAGAACCATTGTTTCTGTTTTCTGAAAAAGACACAACACTGATGGGCGATTGCAATAACTAGACAGCTAGTGAACCTGCAGGAAATTACGTTCAGCAATTACCTTCACTTCAGTCTGACATTGGAAACATTGTCATACTCACATTTAACATACAACACACTAGATAACTATATATTAATGCCTTGCATTCCTCCATGAGTTTAGTACCATCCCACTCGCTACATAACAACTCTGGTATCATAGAAAACTCGGTTATTCACTTGTAATTATGACTTTATTTGACCATTCATGTGCTTGGAAGTTGTAAATACATTATTTCGAATAGCAGGTGAAGTCAGCAGTATCATGGCACCCTCTGGACCTTACCAGTTTATGTCAGTCTGAAAATACTTTACGGTCCTTTTGGGACAGAGGTGGTTTCAATAATAACTATCAGATTATTGGACCATCTTGTTATTGGACCATTTTTGGTACTTATTGTCTTTCATTCATTTGAAACATCATTTAAGATAATCAGGAAAACTTATTTTTGTGTACACACACACACACACACACACACACATACTGTGTGTACTGTATATACTGTAAATAAGTTAATTATTTTCCTACCTACATTTTAGCCTATGGTATCTGCATGGCAAACCTATGGCTTCCATACTATGAATACAAGTCTGACTTAAATTGTACTGGCTTGTTAGCAGTACTGCAGGTTACTTGGAAGCTGCCAGGAAATAGTTGATCCATTTTGAGTTTGTTTTTGACAGAATGTGGCCCATCAAACTTGACCATGTTGACCGTGGAGCTAATAGGAGCTAATTTGAAGCAACCCCTGTCACAAGATGGCAAGCAGACTCATGGCCCTCAGATAATCTGACCTGTGGGAGGCAAGACCTTTCCTTTCTAATATTACCATGAGACATATGAAATTAGCTGTCTGGGGGGAAAACGTCACATGATCAAATTTATTTGGCATATAGCTGCTGTAAGCATTTAAAAAAAAAAGTTATGCTGTTGACCTTAAACCCATGCTATGGAGATCATGGTCTTGTTGGTTGTCGCAACTGGCATCTTGTCTTTCAAGGCCATATTAAATATTCAGTGGGGCCTTGAATTTTTTTTTTTTTTTTTTTACCAATTGTACTGATCATTTGACTGAAAGCAGTTCAACGTAGAGTTCTTTTGTTTTCTACTGAGACTGAATATATTGTATTGTATTATAATATAAAGATAACAAGATTAAAATAAAGACTGCCGTTTTATTTTTTTTATAAACTTCTGCAACCTTAATGCTATATAAACATTTACAGGATAAGGATGATTTATTCCCCATTTAAATTAACTAAGTTTCCATATTAGAAAGTTGCAAAGAAAACATGATTTCAAATAGTTAATGGCACATGTCATGTGGATTTTGATCACCTTACAGTTAATTTAGTTAATGCTATCTTTTCCATTCTTAAAGGAAGCTTTATTACAACACAATGTGTTTGCTTGCTGTGTCTGTCCCAGGTCCCTTTACAGATGTAGTCACCACCAACCTTAAACTGAAGAACCCCTCGGACAGAAGAGTATGTTTCAAGGTCAAGACAACAGCGCCTCGCAGGTACTGTGTACGGCCAAACAGTGGCGTTATAGATCCTGGAGCGACAGTCACCATCTCTGGTGAGTCCTGATCCAGACATGGCCTGTCCATACTATATTCTGTGTGCTCTTTCATTCATGTGGACTACAGAAAGGTGATTTTAAACCATCGGCCCATTTCATTATTGACACTAGGATAAACTATAAATATATTTTGGTAAATTTAAGATCAATCTTCATTCTCTCAAATACACGAAAGCGTTTCGTGCATATTCTAATTGAACGTTTAAGTTATTGGTACTAACACCTAATACTGCTAACACCTAATACTGCTAGACATTTAGCCTGAACTCTCTCTGTACAGTATTGGTTGGTTAGAGAAACTTCTCACAACACTGCAAAGATGCATCAGTTAAATTAAACTGGTTGGTTACAGTTTACACCTGTCAGTGCTTTAGCTGACGTTACTCTATCTGGTTGAGATGAAGGTATACAGTAGTCCAATTGATGTACGGAATATGTGGCACTAAAGCGGTTCACAGTTAAAGTCTTTTATCAATTGAATGGGAGTGCCTAAGTTGTTTGTAACACATACTAGGATCCTCAAACTGCAGAGCACCAAAGGGACACTGTTTTACACCTGTGCAACACTACAGTATGCAAACTGTTTTTGACTGCGTAGTGGTCATCTCAGTGATCCTTCATATGAGACAATGCAGATAGCCTTAAACTACGGGAGATTAATCGGAAAGCAAACTTGCTTGTATTTAAAATGGCTAGAATGAATAGATCAGACAGAACAAGGACTGTTGTCAAGATTGTAAAATATTTGACTTTGTGTGGTTGGTATAGGCTACTGACTTGTTCTAGCGCTTTCTTCTTGAAAGCAACAAAAAACATTCATATTCTCACAACAATAATAAAATGAATTAATTAGTTAAATGTAGTATAATATCATTATGGCACCTACTTTAGGCCGTGTATTGCACGTGCCTAGTCCATAAAGGTTTGCACACCTCCCATTGAGGTGAGTGTGATCCAGCCTACACACATACCTAGTGTGTAGGCTAGTAGGGATGGGCATGAACAATAGACAGTTAACCTGCATGAGGGCGTTGACAAATATTCTTCAGTTCTCACTTTACAGCAGCATCATTTGTATATGGCAAGGCTAAACAATAGTGCTTCAGTGGGTTTTCTTTAACCCTCGTGATGCCCTTAAAATATAATCTTGAACCACCAGGTGGCGCCATCTGATTGTGTATGATTGTATGTTTTGTTTTTTTATTGTCATTGCTGTGTGTATTTATTTATTTATTTATTTATTTATGTATTTGTTGTTTTTTGTGCCTTTTAACCTTCCTGTTGTCCTCAGGTTTCAAACACACATCTTGTTGTGTCAGCAGTGCATATCATATGTCTGTGTAAGCTGTAAAATTAGGTTTAGCGCCTTCTATCTGCCACAAAGAGCTAGTGA
>JAODUG010003311.1:0-11368 GCA_027564795.1 Aphredoderus sayanus
TGTAGAATTAGGTTTAGCGCCTTCTATCTGCCACAAAGACCTAGTGATTTGGGTCATTTTGACCCAGAGGACATTACAAGGGTTAGGGAGCAACATTTGGATAGACATCTTGCTCAAGGATGCTTATAGTTAGACTGAGCTTGTTGGGGATCACACTGATAATGCTTCTTGTCTCTGTCTTGCTAGTGTTTGAGAGAGCCCAATTAGAATTTTGGCTCTCCCATTACACACATTACTCTTCATGTGCCATAATCAATTTATTTCAAACACAGCCACTAAAAGAAACGTACTCTATCATTCTGAATGTTTGTTTGTAATAAATCTACACTATACAGTGAAGTCCAATATCCCCTTTACAAAACCTAGTGTTCCTATTGCCATTTACCTGCAAATGTTCCTTTGTGTACACTGTCAATAGATTGGTTGTGGAAATAATACTTGTAGATTATTTTTGAATCATATTTTATATCTTTTGTGCTTATCAACATATGTTAAAGTATCTCGTTAACCTACTATTCACAGAATTCTACTCTACCACTCAAACTGGGGATGGAATGCAGAACAAAAATACAAATTAACCCCACCCATCACTGCTCCAAAATCTTCTAGGGGAAACACTGCTGTTTTCTTGTCCAGGAACACAAGGGCATTGTTGTGGAACAGCCATCTATCCTGAGCTCCCTGCGAAGCCCCCTGGCCACAGCCACTGTTGAGCCTGCCTATTCAGAAAGAGTTGGGGGGATCAGCCCCTCTGAGGAGAGGTCTCCTGATGCTGTGTCCAGTGCCTCAGAGGCCACAGAGGCAGGTGAGCGTAAGGAGCAAGCACTGTGCTTTGTGATGTGTGCTGCCACTTTGTGTCAGTGTTTACCAATATTACGGGTAGCATTTCATAAGTGAATAGTGTGGAACGTGTTTTGTATGCTATTCTCTTTAAAGAGCTATCTTTATGGTGAAAGGATTGTGGACCTCTTCTCTGATCAGAGAGCATTTACCTTTGTGTTTGTTTTTGTGCACTTGACCACCTGCTGTCCCATAGCCCTGAGCCCCCACATAGTCCCGTCTGCCACAGAGAGCTGTTTTGCCCGTCAACACAACATGTCCGACAACAATAACCAGTGTTTCTCTGGAGCCAATGGGCACCTTCCTTCTCCACTGGCAGCCCAGAGGCCAGGGGCCATTGACAACCAGTCTCTGGTCACCACTGAACCTGTGAAGGTAGGGCACTGTGGGGTTTGGCACATAGGCTTGTAGGTAACATACCAGATTGAAACAAAGCAGTTCACTGTGTGTGCCTGATCCTGACCCCTGCTGACCCCAGGCACCCACACTGACCATGGAGGGTGGAAGACTGAAGCGCTCTTTACAGCTGGCAGTAGCAAGAGATTTTGAAACGGTCCCAGAGCCTGTGTGGCGGGCGCTCTATCACTGGTACGGTGCCAACCTTAGCCTGCCTCGACCGGTAAGAACCACACGCATTGCGTCGTTGGGAGTTTCCCCTGTTTACTAAATGGACTGTCCGTCTGCCTGCCTGCCTGCCTGTCTGCCTGTCTGCCTGCCTGCCTGCCTGTCTGTCAGTCAGTCAGTCATTGAAACTGAGCTTTTTTGCTCCCTGCCAAATAGAGTAGATGTGCACCCCTTGCAATTGCACTGACACAGCAGGGATCTGCTGCACGTGTGTTGGTTCATTTGGAGGTTTCGTCTCTCTCATGTCTCTTGTGTCTTCTCTGGCCCACCTGTGCAGGTGATCCAGCACACCAAGACTGGTCAGTCAGAGCTGGAGCTCTTCCCCCTCTACCTCCTCTTCTTGCGGCAGCAGCCAGTGAACCGCTCCCCCCAGTCTAACATCTGGGTCAATATGGGTATGACCAGCCTGAGAATGTTACCACAGCATTTACCACCACCAAGAGGTAATGTAAGCTTGCAGCAAGATGAGAGCAATCCAATCCCTGTCCATCATCAAACCCCTCCCCCCAATCGTTGAGTGGACTGATCCATGCCGATACTCCTTAATGGGCACTGGGAACAACCAATGGCCCACATACGGAAATATGCTACTGATCACTTTTAAATTTGCCAAATCATTATCACACTCCTTTTGTAGTGGTGTAACGGATCGTAGTTGATCCATGATCCATATGGATCACTCAGAACGTATGTGAACCGCGGGTTCATTGCACAGTGTAACCACCAGTGTGAAATACAATTTGTACTGCCACTGTTAATTATTAAAGTAATAATTCCCTAAATCCCCAGTTGCAGGTAAAAGATAGAAAAGTTTTGATGTGATCGGGGTGTGTTGAACCCCAACCAATTAAATGAGGAGGCTGGTGTTGGAGAAAGCTAAGAAAACAGTATGCATAAGAGGGCCGAAGCCAGGACTTTAAGTGCCATCAGTGTCTGTCGAGCACTGCTGAGCCAACACAAACCTGGACTGGGCCTGAACTGCAGCATTTCTCAAAATGTCTGTTTTCCCCTCACCTTTGTCTGACATCACACTCTGGGTGGGTGGGTGTGTGTGGGGCCCACAAAGCATGCTGGTGTTCTAGAGTCAGTCACTTGAAGTAATACATGGAAATCCACGTGACATATGTAGGCATTTAGTCTGCAAATCCCATCCGTGGCTCAAAACCCTGGTACAATCCCAGCCATGAGTTATGTGATCCGTAGCACCACTTCTCTTCAACGGTCTTGCTTTTCATTTTTAGTTTTTTAGTTTCCAGTAGTATGGTATGTAGTGTACATTACTTCTAGTATTTAGTTTTGAACAGGCTGTGAAAAGTCGGTTACCAGTAGCGTCTGTCTTCAATTTAGCCTAAATCAACGAGCGCTGATTTAGGCTAAATTAAATCAATACACAATTCTAATGAAGCATTTCTTATAGTTTAACTGGATGAATAATATCCTACATGATGTATTCAGGTCACGCTCTGGATACGATCTCGCGGACTGTCGCGGACAACCACCTGTGATGATTTGAGGCTGAACATGTTGCATGTGACAGCTACGCTACCTACAGTAGCCTAAGTTGGCACCCTATATGACACGTTTTGTGAATACAATTATTTTTATTCGTTTGTGCACACTAAAGAAAAATATGTGCCTGAACCGTTAAAAGCATGTTAAACATGAGTGATTGGTCCATTTCCAGCACGAGAAAAAACATTAAATAAACCTCAGAACAAGTAAAAATATATTTGAACATTACTGTGGTGCTGAGGACTCACCGTGAAAAATGTAAGGTATAACGGTTTGTGCACACACTTATTTGGCGAGCACAAGCTTTCACAAATGAATCAATACACATTAATTCAGATATTTATTATATAGGGTGCCAACTTACGGAGGTTACAAACTCGAGTAGAGTCAAGTTTGTAGGTCTACCTCGTGTTTATGTAGGGCTACGTTACCGGTTATTAAAAGCAATATTTCTGGTATTTGCGTTAACTAACTGCAAGTAACGTTAACGTTATTTCGCCTATGCAATTTCTGTTAAAACGCAAATTATGTTTATTCTGAGAAGTGGACCTATTGCCGTCAAAACTGCCTGCAGGTCTATTTATATAATGATGTGTGTTGCCTTGTCCAGTAGTCAACATAGCAGTTTGCGTCCATACTGTAGGCCTACCTGGATTTATTGTCCATATAGTCATTAGTCCTTTTTTCATAAAATACGGTAGGTCTGTTTGGCCGGCCGTGTCTGAGCTCTATAGGTCTCTAGCGCTCAACCGGACCTCACAGAAATACATGCTAGCGCTACTGTTATGGTGCGTGCGGACGGCAGACGCGCGCTTTATCAGAGTAAATGAAATGAACCTACACTGCTGGCTGTTTCGATATACATGCAAGTCTATCGTTAGAAGTGGAAATGTAACTACAGCCTATTAAATACAATAAACATTTTGCTTAGGGGTAATTCTTTTCACCGGACATTTGTCGGACTTTGTCCGAATTTTCCGGTCAAGGTCTGTCAATTACTGGATAACGGAAACGCTGATGTGGAGCTAGATTTTGTAGAAGTTGCACCACTGTTCAGTGCAAATCTAAGTCATGTGATTGGATGACGTACCAACATACACACACACAATGTAGAGTGTGTCTTAGAGCACTGTTTCTTTGCTCCGGCCTATGAATTCACCTTTATGATTCTCTACATTATGTATTAAAAGTCATGACTGTCAAGAATAATGACTCGAAGCACTAGGTTTAACTATAGCATAAATAATATCATATTTTCAGAAGTAATAGCAAAGTTGTGTTGTATTTATTAAAACGGTGCTGACACCATAACAGCATATTCTCCCAGCTCAGTCAGGTCTTAACTGATAATATACTGGAATGAAAAGCATGACAACGTTGGCAGCAAAATGTGTTGCTTGCTTGCTTTTTTTTTTGGACATTTTAAAAAATCACTTTCAAATCACTAAGTGAATAGTTGTAATCCCTGTTTAACTGCACTAATCCTGATTGGTTGTGCATTTCAATCTAAAGTTACCCTATGCACTAATTATTTGATTTCATATATGAAGTCTGTTGATTCACAAAACAAGCCTTTTCTTGCTGCTTCCTTACAACTAATCATGTATTAATATATGGTGGTTAGATTAAAAACAATGTTGTACTGTAAATGTGGGAATATATGGCAGCCCCATATTACCTTTCCGACAATTCTTAATTCTAAATCTCTTTCTTGGTATACAGTAGTACAGTATGTCTTTTGATTGAAATAACATATTTTGATATCTGATAAAACTGACTAAACTTTGTACAAGTTTAGTACAAGTCTAGTGATTTCTTATTAATGCCCTGTTGCTCTTCTCCTGGTTCAAACCCTAGCAGGTAATGTGCCATCACCCAATGCCCCCCTAAAGCGGGTGCTGGCCTATACAGGCTGCTTCAGTCGCATGGCTACAATCAAAGACATCCACCTGTATTTGTCCCAAAGACTCCGTATCAAGGAAGAAGACATGAGGCTATGGCTCTATAATAGTGAGGTAGGCCATTTCAGTCAAATTATATTGGAATATTTTAATGGATACGGTTGTAGTTTTATATACTGTATAATATCAGAATGATCAAAACCAACAATGGCTTTGCCTTACTGTTTACTGTTACTGTTACATTTGGTTAACCTATTGCTAACAGTAGCACATAACTAAATTTCTCTCAGCTTGGAAGCCAAAAAATCCGTTGTTGTCTAAACAACTGTTAAAACAATTAATAGAATGAACTGTTACAAAGAACATTGGACCTCATCTACTTATGAAGAAATGTACTAAAAAAAACTTTTGACATTCACTAATGTTTTCTTATTTGGGATATGTTCTTGAATAGAATCTATGCACATTCAATAGCACACTTAATTTGAGTGCTGGCATGTTCATGACAAATGGTTATTGCATTTCATTCATTTCTACACTTTTGTGAAATGTAGGATTGAAATTACAATAATATATACATACATTTGCCAAGTGTAACGGTGGCCGTTACACTTGGGTCAAAATGATCCAAATCCCTAGCTCTTTGTGGCAGATAGAAGGCGCTAAACCTAATTCTACAGCTTACACAGACATATGATGTGCACTGCTGGCACAACAAGGTGTGAGTTTGAAACTCGAGGACAACAGGAGGGTTAAAAGGCACAAAGAAACAAACAAATTCATAAAGAAATAATGAAAAAAGAAATAAATACACACAGAAATGACAATAAAAATAAACACACAAAATCATACACAAAAAGATGGCACTCTCTGGTGGCATAATTCCATATAATTAAGGACAACAGGAGGGTTAAAATGATAATTATGTTTACTGCAGCTGTAACATGGAGCAGTGTTCTGATGTGGTTACAGTTTGGGGATGGCTTTAGTATGATCACTAGTTTAGGCCTAATTTACATTTATATTTACGACATCTGGCAGACGCTTTTATCCAAGCCACTTGCACATGGAACATTTGTCAATAGTTGGACAGGTCATACACCAGAAATTTAAGAAAACAATATTATAAATAGAACATTTACAGCATAATGTCATCATGTCTACTACCACGTTATCAACCATATAAAACACAGTAGGTAATGGTCTAACTAAAGTTCATAATACATGAGAACAAAAAAGTATAGAAAGCGATAAGAGCATTAAAAGTTCCCTATACAAACTCTTGAATTGTTTAACAATACAATAAAGTAATTAAACATGATAGATGCCAATTGAATAGGCTATTTGCTCTTGATAATTAGGGAATAGGCCTTTTTTTGTGGTCTTAAAAGTCATAGTCATATTTCATGTTAGAAATAATGATTGTATTTGTCTTTCTGACCACCAGAACTACCTCACACTCCTGGATGATGAAGATCACACATTGGAAAGTCTGAAGATCCATGATGAACAGCATTTAGTTATAGAAGGTACCTCTCTTTGACTCTCCCCAAAATATTTTTGAATAAATAATTTATTAATTTTTATTTTTTATTTATTACTATCCATTTCCAAAAAAGTACATGTAAAAGTGTGAATAAGAAGGGGTATAATGCCTAATTGTCCTTCCCAGTCAGGAATAAAGACATGAGCTGGCCTGAGGAAATGTCTTTCATCGCCAACAGTAGTAAAATGGATAGACATAAAGGTGAGATGGGATAATGATTGCGCAGTTTACAATATGTTTACGGTGAGGGAGTAATTTTCGTATTTTGCTGACACTGCGTTTCTTTGCTACCCGCCACGAGCACGTAGATAGCTTTGTGAATTTTGTCAATTAAAGACAGTGCAGACCGCACACAAACATCCTAGCCTTTGCATGTGTTTCCAATGTGTGGGGCGGAGATTCTGAAGGGGCACCCTATGGCATTGAAGAGAGAAATGTTTTTGTTTTGATTGAGTTCAAATTAGCTTTTTCCAGAATAACTGACTATGCCTTTAACCCTCGTAATGTACTCAGAAATCTTGTATTTGGCCACACGGCGACGCCATCTGATTGTGTATAATTTGTGTGTTTTTCAATTGGCATTGCTGAGTGTATTTAATTCTTCATTAATTATTTCTTTATGTATTTAGGTTTTTTTTTTTTTGTGTCTTTTAACCCTGTTGTTGTCCTCTGGTTTCAAAGTCACATCTTGTTGTGCCAGCAGTGCACATCATATGTCTGTGTAAGATGCAGAATTAGGTTTAGCGCCTTCTATCTGCCACAAAGAGCTAGTGATTTTGGTCATTTTGACCCAGAGGACATTATGAAGGTTAACACAGATATCCACATTGTTCCACATTGATCGTTCTTAGACTGTATTTTTCAATGCAGACTTTATTAAAAAGTAATTCCTTTTCAAAAACTGGAAACTCGGAACAGATGCATACTAAACACAAACATAAACATAAACTTTTATTTTACAATAAAAGTGTGAACTACTATAATGACTCCAGATGACGGGATTATGTTTTATTATTGCCTGAAGGCGCCTAAGTGAATGTTTCTGCCTGATCTCTACATTTCACAATTAATGTATCATTAATTTCTCATTCTTCTAGTTCCTACAGAGAAAGGTGCCACAGGTCTCAGTAATCTGGGAAATACATGTTTCATGAATTCAAGTATCCAATGTGTTAGCAACACCAAGCCACTCACTGACTACTTCAGTTCAGGGAGACACCTCTATGAGCTCAACAGGTGTGTACGTGTGTGTGGTGGTGGTATTCCCATTTATACCTTTTGTAGTAGTTAATGAAGCTGTGGCCTACTTGTTCCTCTGCTGCTGTTCCAGAACCAACCCTATTGGCATGCGAGGTCACATGGCCAAGTGCTATGGCGACCTGGTGATGGAGCTGTGGAGCGGGACCCAGAAGAACGTGGCTCCACTCAAACTCAGGGTGGGCTTGCACACATACACAACACAGAACCATGCCATATTGAATATGCATTGGAAGAAGTGTGCATCGTTTAACATTTTTAAGTCTAAAGAAAATCCCAAAATAAAAGTTATGTCAATGTGACTTTAGAAAAGTGCGTGCTTTCTAAGTAGAAATAGGCAGTGACGTGCGGTGAGGTCTACATCAGGGTAGGCAGCATCAAAATACATGTCAAATATAAGGTGACGATTGACTCTTTGGGAGAAGGGGCGGGTAGTAAAAAAAAAAAAAAGGCTGAGACACTCAAGTTAAGGCTCCAGAGTGCGACCATTTAGTCGCATTTTGTGACTATTTTTGAAAAAAGTGCGACTACATTTTAAAAGTAGCGCGACTTGCAAATTATTAAAAAGGATTGCATTATTTTGCTGAGCTGTCCGCTCAACTACGATGATTTAAAAAATTCCGGCAAAAATCGCAATCGGCAGGTCCAACTTGATAAAAAAAAATAGGGAATCGGCCGAGCAAAATGCAATCGGTGTATCTCTATGAATAATCACTAATTGTTATTTTGGCCAAAGTTCTAGCAGTAGCCTAGCCTAGGCTAATCTGCATCATAATCGTCCTGCAGCGGGCAAGGATGTGATTGCGTATCTGCTGTAGTAGCTAATAACCGCAGGTTACGTAATTGACATGAGATTCAGCAATGTAGCTTGTGGGGCTGAATGATTAATTGCATTTGCGATATTATCGCCATATGATCAAAAGAGATTTTCTAACCGCAAAGGCTGCGATTACACTTTGGTCACGTGACACGCAACAGTTTGCTGTCTGCAGAGGACTTGGTACACTGATTTACTCCTGTTGTACAATGGCCTAAGGCTCGACTGTCAACAACAGAAAAGTAAGTTCCTTCGATTGGCACCAAGCAACTCAGTAAACACGATGTTCAGTCCATGTTGGGAGGTTCCGCTCGAATCTCCCCTCAATATTAGAAGTTTTAGTTTGGCCCAGTCTGACTGTCTTATGGTGCTGCATCGCCGTGACACAGAGACAGCGTTCAGCTTCAGCCGGTTGGCCAGATATATGGATCGTAAAGAAATTAAAAACTGAAATATAAAGATGATTTTACCACCTTGAATAGACCGGCCGTTAGGGAGTTCTCCCGAACCTCCCGACAGCCAGTACGTCCCTGATCCTAGATATACAAAACATGCAAACAGATTTTCACTGGTACAACTGAAATGTGGTCAAGCCGTACCGATCAGATAGCCGCCCTATCAGAGTCTTACGGTGCATTTCATTAATGAAGACATCAAAGCTCGCGGCCTTTAAACTACCCAGACGACCACACAGGAAAATATATTCTGCCTGTTACTGGTAGCCCGTGCAGGTCAGCCAAAACTGCAATAATATGTTCTCTCTCCTTATTTCTGGTTAAAAGCCGAGCTGCAAAGTTTTGAATGAGCTGTAGTCTCTCGATGGATTTTTTTTTTTTTTTGGGAGGCCAGTGAACAATGAATTACAGTAGTCAAGACGGCTAGAAACAAAAGCATGAATACATTTTTCAGCATTTTGATTTGTAAGTGTTTGCACTTTAGCTATATTTCTAAGATGGAATAATGATGTTTTCATTATCTTGTTGATGTGTGGTCTAAAGGTTAGATCTGAGTCCAATATAACCCCAGGATATAGGTATAGAGAATAATAATGGGCCAAGGCAACTCCCCTGTGCCACCCCAAACTGTGTCATGTTTCTCAGACACATGATCTCCAAGATTGACCTATAGTTGGACAGCGCATTAACATCAAGGTTGGATTTCTTTAGTAAGGGTTTTATTAACAGCAGTTTTAAATGCATCAGGAAAAATGGCAGTTTCAAGTGACAGGACATGACCTCCAGCCTGTCAAACACCTCTTAAAGAATGCCGTAAAAGTGGTTATACTGTACACTTATTACAGGGATGATTTACGTCATCATTGGTTTTGGTAGTAGTAATTTTAGGTGACCGTATTATAAAAGCAATGTATCTTAACCTTCCCGCTGTCCTATGGGTCAAAATGACCCAGTGTACCCACCAGTAGCGGACGCCAACCACAACACGGACATATGACATTCCGTGGTTGGCTCCCTCTGCTGGTAGTCTGCTGAAATGCCTTAGGACAGCGGGAGGGTAAACAATTTAATCTACAACCCTTAATAAGCGTGTATTATATGTTGCAAAACTGTACTCCCACGCCCCACATTTGCAGTATAAAGGGGTCACAAACTCTGGATGATATTTTTTTTTTAGATAATATAATAAAAGAAATGCCACATTTAAACTTGCATCCCCACTCCCCAAAAGCATCTTGCAGCCCATTAAGGAGGCCCCTGCTATCACACCACTGCACATCTGAGCTGTGTAGTGCAGTAAGTGTTGTGCTCTGTCTTCCAGTGGACGATAGCAAAGTATGCCCCACGCTTCAATGGTTTCCAGCAGCAGGACTCCCAGGAGCTGCTAGCCTTTCTCTTGGATGGCCTCCACGAGGACCTGAATCGTGTCCATGACAAGCCTTACGTGGAGCTGAAGGACAGTGATGGCAGGCCCGACTGGGAGGTTGCATCTGAGGTACGATAAAGAAACTCGCACAGAATGACACCATTAAGTGAGTTTGGAGAAGTCATTGGATGAGGCAATTGCACTGTTTCTACATGACTCGGTTCAGCTACATCTATTGTGAAAGCTGAGGAATGAGGGGCAATAAACTCATAGCTATACACATAACTTGTAAGTACTGTATTTTCTGGACTAGAAGTCACTCTTTTCCTTTGTTATCTGGCTGCTCCTGCGACTTGTGTGTTTTGCCTGTTGCATACCAACTGCAGTGCAGCCAAGAGATGGCACTTCATACACTACCGACAATTAAAAAGTGGCCACCAAAAAAATATAATGCTTATAGGCATTTGGCAGCAGTACCTTGAGTTCAATATAATAAAGCACAGAGGAAAGATATATGCCAATAATGCGTTTTTGTGTTTTCTTTTAGAGAAAGAAAACACATAACGCATTATTCAATTAGAGTATTTTTTTTAACACTCTTCAGTTGTCTTTACCAATACACAACTAGACAAAACAGTTGATTTCACAGTAATCCACCAAAACACTTAATATGTATAATACAACATATTAAAGTAATGCTAGTCTAGCCTGTGTCCACATTCTCATATATATATATATATATATATATATGAGTAGTAATCCTGGGTCTCACGCATTAAAACCTCTTAAGCCCTAGGCCTATGATATGCCACACTAAATTAGGTATAGCTCCTCAACCATGAGGCATATATACACACTTCTAGTCTCCTTTTATACCCAATAAGCTATTGAATGTGAATCCATATATAACTAAACCGATTTACGGGATGGAAAAACAAAACCATCTGAAGATTTTCATTCCGTTAGAAAAACCTTTCACTTTTAGAGTAAATATCTCTTTGGAATGATGCAGTTGCAGCCTCAAACCTATAGTAAACAATAGCCCAACAT
>JAODUG010003312.1:0-11368 GCA_027564795.1 Aphredoderus sayanus
TTTCTCTAAATAGCTGTATTTATATATATATATATATATATATATATATATATATATATATATATATATATACACACAATATATTTTTTATATATACAGAATATACCTTTTACAAATATTCAATGACTGGCCAATCACTTGATCGCTGAATACAAGAACAAGTATAAGCAAATCAGCAAAAACCAGGAAGTAGTAAGTAGTAAGTAGGTACCGTTTCTGTGTGTATTCAGCTAATCCTTTCACACCTGCCATTCTTCATTTTGAGATCTATAATAATGATCAAAAAGATACTCAAAGGACATGATCCTCTTCACTCAAAACACATTTCTTATCCTCTGGACTATTGTTCATTGTCATTTCCCACTCTTACCAGGTTTATCCATTTTGAAGAGCCATAGACATATCTGTGAGCACAAACAATAAATATTCACTGTCAAATACACATTACACATAGTTATAAATATCCACTGTCAAATACACATTACACATAGTTATAAATATCCACTGTCAAATACACGTCACACATAGTTATAAATATGCACATATGCGCCATCATAAAGATGATATACTGTACATACATACTGTATGACCCACACACACACAATGTGTGTCAAGCATAAGTGAACGGGTTCACAATGTCTGTCTGTGCGTGTCAGAAGTCTCTCTATCCATCATCTTTGGCTAGGCTCTGGCAGGCCTGCAGGCTCTTCGTGAGGTTAGCCTATTAGACACAACACTTGACAGGCCCAGCACCTCTGACCAGCCACTTTCTGCGCGTGTGTGCATGTGCGTGCGTGTGTGCATGTGCGTGCGTGTGTGTGCACACAGCACAATTTAGTTTGCTTCATCAGCCACACCAGAGTACGCAAACCGTTCTGACAAGTACACCGACCCACACACACACACACACACACATATACACCTCTTCTATGTGTCTCATTGGGACTTGGTGTACTGTGTTGTGCTGGCTCTCAGTGTGAGACACTTTCTCTCTGTGTTTTAGGGGGTGGCCAGCTCTGCGCGCTCTTGCCATCTGCTCGCCATGCTGTGGAACACTCGCTCCCTCGGGCTGCAGGCACTTACACACGGTGGCAAAACGTCAGGCGGCTAAAAAAAGCCCACAGGAGTATCAGAGACTGGACACAGACACGCATACTTGTATGATGTATAGGAAGTGTATATGAATTTGTGTGTATTAAAAGGCTGCAAATACTTTTTAGCTGTAGCATTGTGTAGTTTGTCTGCCATTAAGCGGTACAGTATGTGCGTGTACACTTTCAGATACTGGAGCTCCCTTCAATAGTTACATTTCAGACATGTGGAGGGCTAGGAGAAAGAAAGGTGTGATGATTTTTGTTATTTTTCATGTTGGCAGTTTATTTAGCAATTTTCCTTCCACAAAGGAAAGTATGCGAAACTGAAACATTTGACTGTCTGTGCTCCTGTGTGTGTGTGTGTGTGTGTGTGTGTGTGTGTGTGTGTGTGTGTGTGTGTGTGTGTGTGTGTGTGTGTGTGTGTGTGCTCCTGTGTGCTCCTGTGTGCCAAGACTGCTGACCCTCTCTCCATTCCATAAACCAGTAACACAGCTGTAGGCTACGGCAATTCTGCTACTTTTTGAAGGCTTACAGTTCAGTATACATTAGCTTTTAGCTATAGGTGAGGGACTTTATGCTTCTCAATACGGGAGACAAAACAGGCAGGTACTCTACTGTAGGTTGATGGCCAAGTCTGTAGGTGATACTGTACCTTCGGCTGGATTTATTTACACAGACAGCTATATGCGCTTAGGTTGAAAGACACACACACACAAGCAGAGACAAATGGAAAGGGCACATACCACACACGTGCAAGGGCATCACGACATAAGCATACTGTATGTGTACACACACACACACACACACACACACACACACACACACACACGGGAACGCCCGTCTGTTGAAGCACCAGTCCTAATAAGAAATAATGATCCTTCAGTAAAGAACAACAACATGGATTTCACCTTCAGTGCAAATATTTATTAAACTTATATTACAAAAAGGTCTTGTTGGTTGCACTTTTTAAAATTGAGATACAGTATCTCAATTATATTTGACAATCAAAAATAGCATTTGGTTTGATTGGTAAATCGAGTTCACAGTATTTTGAATGGCACTTTTAATAGTCAGATTACAGATTACAAAAAAGGAGAAAAAAGTATGATTTATGATCCTGAGTGGAGTCGTCAGTTGAATCCAACAGGAAAACAAGGTTATATTGAGGTGGTACGCCCCCACTACAAACACCAGACCAACTCAGACAGACAATTCTAATAGTGTATTCCTGTCAAAATGTCAATGGTACATTATTACCAAGCCTCCATTAAACATCTGGCACAGCTGCCAGAAAAAACAATTACAATACTGTGTGTGTGCGCGTGCGTGTGTGAATACACAGTGCATCCAGGCATCAAGAGAGGGAATCCAACTGCCCTTGCACGATCTCTAGCTGGAAGACAAGACAAGAGGTTGAGTGTTAGTAGAGAGGACAGACTTGAACACACACACACACACATACATCAATCTGTGGGTGAAGGAGGTAGTCCGGGAGAACCAGCCAATCAAAATTAAGTGGAACAATGGAGGATGGCTAATGAGATACAATTAAAAAGAAAAGATACACACACACTCACACTTCATGCAAACATGAACGCACACATTCTCACCTTGTTGTAGAACTCAAGCAGCTCCTGGTGGTTGAATTCAACAAAAACATTCTCCTGAACCTAGAGAGAGAGAGCAAGACAGAGAGTGAGAGAGAAAGAGAGAGAGAGAGCATGAGGACCACAACTCTTTCACCCCAATATCCTACTTGTTCTGCTTTCTATAAAAGCTTGTATCAATTATTAATACAGTATCTCTCTGTCCAGCACAGTACACAGTAGCCACACCAACATGACCATCCATGCTTTAAATAGAACAACATAAACACTTGTCAATCCACCTCTGTCCTTCTCTCTCAATTTATCAAATTAAAAATATTAATTGTCTGTATGGCATGACAGTACTTAAGAATTCAGTTACAGTAGACATCAATATCAATAATACATACAGTATACAAAAATAAACAAAAGATTTGACTTAAAATAGATAAATTACAGATACTCTCTCAGTCAATCTCTCTCTCTCTGTCAATCTCTCTGTTGGAGTACTGTTGTTAGTGTTACTTTTATGGTTGAGGCAGATTGCATCACATGCTCCAGTCAAACCACTCATGGCAGTGTGTGAAGCAATACTCTCATCTCAAAAGTAAAAGAATATTTTTGTCAACTTGTGCTGAATTTTGCCTTTGTGGGATACACGGTATAGGATAGTATATGGTATAAAAGTCATGTATTTTGTTACATTGATAGAATATCCTATTCTAATTTGGAGTAAGTCATATAATGTTATGAGTTTATTTTACAGATGTGTGATGCAAGCTCAGACTTACTTTCTTATAAATGCTATAGTTTATAATCAGATTAAATAGTACAAGAGAGAAACCTCAAAATGAAGGGAAACATCACATTAGCATCACCACCACATTCCACCCTTACCATAAGAGATATAGCATGGGCGTAATCATTATGGCGAGAGACCTTATCCACAACCATCATACAGGAAATAGGCTAAATAGGTGAAATTAGTACACTCGGTGTCATTATGCTGGGAGAGAGAGAGAGCGAGAGTGAGCAAATGAACGAAACAGCGAATGAAAAAATGAAATATGGCCACCTTCCTAGCCGGTTGGTTCCTAGGAGACAACAAAGTGCTAAAGGCACATGGGTTTGGAGCTAACTTGCTGGTTGGCTGGGTGGGTGGAGGCAGGCCATGTGTCACGGCAAATTAATGATAGAGATATTAATTAGAAGCAACATTATCATCCATAATGGAGTGCAGAGGGAAAATATTATCTCACACACAGTTCCACGATGCAAGGAGAATGTAGGGCAGCCTTGAATTCACCTTAGGCAAAGAGAACATAGCAAGGACAGTGTTAATATGCTAGCTAATGAATAATGGCATCTCAACAGGAGAGCATAAGGAATATTTTCAGAATGTAAACAAGTTTTAAATGTTGTTACATGTTGATATAAACATTCAAACATGGTCCCAAAGTCAAATAAAATATTACAGGTTTACTGAAATCAAACAACATAGAAGATGCGTCTCAGTATATGCATCCAACAGCATGGGGTGAGCTCTCAAATCATGCTACAGTATGTTGGCTCATCATTTCTGTCTCAGTTCACTTTAACTGTTGCTACAACACATTGTAAGATCTTTGGTTAGACAGGGTTACAGCTAGAACACTAAAGAGTGTTCAGTTACCCAACTGATGTCTATAACTTAGAACTGTCTCCTTTACTGACAGAGGTTAAACCGAGGACAACCTCAGACATTGCGTTTGTGCATGAAAAATATGATGCTGTATCAACACCAGTACAACAAAGTACAACAAAGTGAACACAACTAAAACCCCTGCCTGTCTCACTAAAATCACCTGGGCTTAGCATGAAAAGCGGTGTGTGTGTGTGTGTGTGTGTGTGTGTGTGTGTGTGTTTGTGTGTTTGTGTGTGAGACGCAGCAAGAAGGGAAGGGAAGCAGAGAGTTGGGAAGGGATAAAAAAATAAAATGGGAGAGTCTGGAGAGAGAGAGAGAAAGAGAGAGAGAGAGAGTGTGAGTGAGTGTGTGTGTGTGTGTGTGTGTGTGCGCGTGTTCATGTGCGTGTGTGTGTGTGTGTGTACACACGCTATAGGCCCATCCTGTTGACAGCAGCGGTAGTTGAAGTTTTTGCGAGGCAACAAGACACTGACAGATCTAGGTTAACACTAATGGGGATAGGCTGTATCATCACCATCATTACTGCAGTTTACACACACACCCACACACACACACACACACAGTGTAGACACTTGTCAACCTTAGTGCACAAAAATGTGAAGCATTACCTCAGACAATCATGGATTCACTTCCAGTGTATTTTCTAAATTCAAACAAAAACAGACAAACAGTTCTGATGTAAAAAAAATTAAAAAAAAAAGAAAATAAAATGTGTTTTCCCCAGCACTGTATGATGCAGTGTTTTATACACCACATGTAGCATAGTGAGCATCAAATTCAGTTTCATTCTACTAACCAGACTGGATATGCTCCACAGAAACAAGTCTGCAGAAGAGACAAGTTGTCAATCAAATTAATTAGTAGGCTTGGACTACATTGAAACAATCGCATTAAGTACTGTACAGTACCAATTTACCATTGTGCGATGATTGGCCTGGCCATTTCACAGCCCCGGTAGAAGCAGTTTTCTAAACCGTTTAACTCTTGACATCAAGATTGTGTTTTGAGGTTATGATATATAGTATATTTTCGTAATATCTTTTACAGTATATGAGAGCACATGGTGCACACATAAGCGCCATGAGAATAAGCCTCATAAATTCCATATTCAAAAATGTACGATGCAATGGGTGGGCCTAATTATTTTGTTGCATTGCTTGTTAGGGGAGCTGTTATAGCAGCTTACATATGAGCTTCTGACAACACTTCAATACAATTGCCAGGATTGGCCAGCCAAATATGTGGGTACGTGAGAAGGAAGCTTAAAGAGAAACCGGATTCATTCTAATAAAGCCCCTATTCTATTCTGATGGCCAACAGACACCTAAATCAATAACTCAGATCACAAACAAAGTCTGAAGTGAAGAACTACCATTCTAATGAAGAAGTGTCATCATTCAGCTGTGCACCCCAGATATGAAAGACTTGATTGATTTTCTCTTGTTCAGTGTTGGGAGAGCTGTTTGTTTTCACAACGTGAGTGTACAGTCCTAGGCAATAAGACAGACATATCATCCTTTATAATGATAAAACCTCTCAGAGGTAGAACCTTCCACTAAGCAATTTGATTCTCCTGACCTACAATATACTGTACAAGTCAATAAAATACTGTGGCGGTGATACCAACTGATCCATTCTTCTGAACTATATTTATACAGAAGCTTTAAAGGTTGTTAAAGTTCTTTGCAGTTAAAATATAAATCCCTTGTCTCAATAAATAATATGTCCTCTGTTTCAATAAATTGAGACAGGGGACATACAGTACTGTTGAAAGCATAGACTGTATATAAAAATGTATGTACTGTAGTTTCTGCGTTATCACTCATTGATGTCTGAAGAGATGTTTTGAAGCAAGGAGTACAGTTCAAGAATCACCTCTACTGCATTTAGGTTTAATTAAAGCTAATTGACACATTTAAATTGAGCTAGCTTGTGGCTTAACCGTCTTTTGGGAAAATGTATTGACTTTGTATTTCTAGAAAGAAATTGGTGATCTTTCTTATTGTTTTGCAATTAGTTAGATATGGACTCCTTTCTCTATTTTGAAGACAAATAAATTTGATTTTGTAATTTGGTCATAAATGATCACCACAGAGGGTTCAGTATTGGCTTCACTAAACTGAGCTGGTTGCCATTGGTTAGAAGAGAGGTGAGGGTAGCTACAGTATGCATGCATGCAATAAAATCCCAAATTAATAAATAATTGCGGAGAGCTGGAATAAATGACAACAACAAAATGCAATACAATGAATTGCAGTACCGTCAGAGGCTTAGGATGCAGTGCGCGAGTCAGGTATAGTGGATAACTGGGCATAGGGAGAGCATAAAACACATTCATCAATAATTTGGATACTGGCTTACTTCTTGAAACATGGGTCAAGGTGGAGGATTTCCCGAATGCACTGGAAAAACGCAATATTTATCAGCGTGTGGCTGGTGATGAGAGGAAAGAAGAGAAGAGAACAGATGCTGAGACAGAGGAAAGAGGGAGTTTGATAAATAAAAGAGTGCCAGAAAGAGTGAAGGACAACTAGATTAGGAGAAAGCCAGGGCATGATAGCCCGGGGGGGCTTTCACTGATACACAGGAGCCAAACTATCTCCCCATCAAACCTAATAAAACACTCAATGGTTGTATAATCCCTCCTTGTCCCGCGGTACATCCCAACTGATATAATGACAGAGATGTCTAAATGCATTGAGGTGTCTCTGTAGCTGGGCGAAACCTACAGGTTGAAGCATAAAATATAGATGGCAGATATCATGCTTTATAAAACACGCTCCAAATCAGGTCTGTGTCTGGACCAAATACAATCAGTCTTTCATCAGCTATACTGTATGTATCAATGTTAAATATGTGTGTGTTTGGATAACTTGATGCAGAAATAACAAACTATCAAAAATACAGAAATAAAGCAAAAGTAAAAAATGCATGTGTGTGTTGGAGAGTGTAAGGGCCCATCCCTCTCTCCTCCAGTAGAGCAGCTGTGTTGAACGTCTGCCAGCCACTCAGCCAGTGTTCATGCACATTTGAGACTGCAGATATTAATCTTGCATTCACTTGCATTGTATACTTTTTATAGTGGTTTTATGCCCTCATTAAAAAGTAGAACCTACTTAAAAGGTTCCAACAGGGAGGGGAATACAGTTTTAACGGGATCCGTTTCCACCTTGCTTGGCATTGGGGTAGTCTGATGCATTTACCGATGACAGACTTGCTGCCTTACTGACATACTCCGAATGAGATCACTGTGACATTAACGTACAGTAAACCTGTTTCTGCTTTTAATACACACAGTACTGTCTGAGGGTTGAGGTCAACGTGGTTTTGCTAGATCAGTGTGGCATAGAGACAAACTAAATTATTGAGACTACTATAACGCAGTATACTGTAAATATATGAACATAAATATTTAAACTCACCAATTATTTATAATGCTATAGGTAGTATTTACCATATTCACTCAGAACAACAGTAACACATTAGAACTCTCTTCTATGTTTGGATTGTCATTCTACATAGAAAAATTACCCAATTTCTCTAAAAGCACAGAGGAAATATGTACTCACATGAAAGTTAACCAGATACTCTGAATGCCAAGATGGGGCGGTCGGCTAAGAGAATTCCTGACAGTGTCAAAGACAGAGAAAGACAGAGAGAGACCATGAAATGCTGAGTTTATTCCACTCAATAGTCTCCCTAGTGGCCTATATTTCATCTTTCTCCAAATCTACTTTATCTCTCCCTGTTCTGGATCCCTACCACCCTACCACATTCATTACCTCAAGTGTGGTGATGTCATGGGAGTTGAATTGGTCTGTCAATCAAGAGGCAGCAGGTGACAGTGCAAATGAAGCAGCGCGACCAAGAAATCATTCCCCCTCCCCAACAAACAGGTAATTATGTGGATCAAATGAACTTCTCCCTATCTGTGTTTTGCTTTCAATTAGATACAGCATACAATGAGATGACGTCTTCCTGACAATAACAGTAATTTGTTAAAAGCATCATTACTGCAGCCAGACAGTAACATATCAGTGTTCTTTGTACAGAAGCTTTTATTGTCCCTAATTTGTGCATGGGTGCCATTGTATTTTTTCTAACCTTTATTTAATCAGATGATTGAGATTAGAACCTCTTTTTCCAAAACAAACCTGGTAAAAATGTGCATCATAAAGACAGAATAGAGTTACAGTGATGAACTCAAATATAACAAACACTGACATTAATCTCTAGACAACATATTAAAAGTATAAGACCAAATAAAATACAATGTAATACAAATGTTTAAAAGGAGTAATAAAGTTAAGTTATTATTTAGTGTTCTTCTTGGGGTCTTCTGCATTTGACCCATCCCAACTA
The DNA here is from genome assembly GCA_027564795.1 of Aphredoderus sayanus. Taxonomy (NCBI): domain Eukaryota; kingdom Metazoa; phylum Chordata; class Actinopteri; order Percopsiformes; family Aphredoderidae; genus Aphredoderus; species Aphredoderus sayanus. The sequence continues at coordinate 8,727 of JAODUG010003312.1, forward strand.
GGGGGCCAATTCCAGCATTAATGCCAGTGTCCTGCTGTGAGGCAGCTGGGCTAACCACCGAGCTAACCACTGTGCTAACCACTGTGCCACCATGCCTCCCTTTTTGATTAAATGAAATGAAGAAAAAACAGCCCAAATAACATTATGTGTGTGTCTGTTCACTATTTATTTGATTTGGGTTTATCAAGTTTCCCGGTATGTGATTAGGAATCTATTTTGAAAAGGGAGACCTGGGCAACAAGTATAGTATATCATAAATAAAGAGCATCTTAATGCGTGTTGTGTATTTGTCTGTTCATATCTCCCTGCCTGCACGTCTACTGATGGTTTTCCTGGTTTCGGGCCACATGCTTCCCTTCGGGGTAGAACACAGATGGGGAGTTGGAAGCAGGCTAGGGATTCTATGAGTGATGTACACCAAAAGCCTCTTTAAACAGATTCCATATACTGCCATTAGACATCTTTATTTCATTATAATCAAGTGAAAGGAAATTCTAAATAAATCCAATTTTCTCTAACCACATTTTTCCAAAATGCTACGACGACTATGGCATAGCAAAACATTAACAGTATGGGGGTATACTCAACAAAAATGTCATGATTCATTAGTGCTAGCACTTCTCAAAGTGAGACACATTGCTAAAACATCCCCAGGCTAGTTAGCTTCGCTCTATAGGCTATTTTTGAAAACTAAGAACATGTTTTACTTCACTTTAACTCTGTGGTCTCTGATGCTGGTAAAATGATATGTGGTCACGTAATCACTTATGATTAGTAACTTTTGATTCATGGGAATCTATTAAACAGAACATTGGCTTTAACTCAAAGATACTAAATGAATTTACAAATTAAAAACACAAAAACAGGCTATATAGGCAGTGTTGCCATACCACGGATTGATAAGGAAGCAAAGAGGCATGTACTAAATAACATTGCATGAGCCGGCAAAACATGTCTCAACTTCCCACGGCCAAATGGAGAATCCTGTGCATTTTTGACAAACACTGGTGTATAGAAGCCCCACATACAGTGTGCGTTAATGTAAACTGTGAAAGCTGTGAAAGCTCTGCAACATGACCTGGGCCCCACATCCACACTGTGGCCATTACACAGTGACAGGCATGGTGCCTCCAAATGTCAGCCCTTCCCATAGAGCCTGTCGAGTAGGCCAAACAAGAGCTGTCCAACCCAAACACTAGCAACTGTCAGTTACCCAATGGTATTCATAATGGAATATGCATGTGTGGACGCATGCATCATCAATACACACACACACAACAGCAGAAGCTGAAATTACTCATGATGTTTTTGAGGGTGATTAATGACATGACAGCAGGTGACAGAACGGAAAACATTCTCCTAAGCTAAGGGGCCTCCCATGCATATACACAGGGGCACATACAGTACAACATCTCTCTCTGCCTCACTGATCTCCTCTGATCAGAACATCACCTGAGATGCCAGCGGCCCAGAACATGCCATCGTCTTAAACATTTCATCACTCACTCTTGCCTTTTTAAATGCTCTTTTTGATATTCCAATTGTCTATTCCAATGTCTTCAAACTGCAGGGAGTAATGAACAGCACAGAGGATATAAGCGCAATGCCTCGCCATATACAGTGGAGGAGACGCTGGGAAGTTTGACAACAATCAGATGAAAAACAAGGCAGGCAAAACAATAAACAAACCGAGGCTTTTGCTTTGTGTTGCGTGGAGACAGGACTTGGAGGAGGAGGAGGCGCGGGTTCTAGACCTGACAGGATGAGTTGGAAAACACACCAGTCACTAGGACATGCATGGTGCGCACACACACACACACACACACACACACACTTAAAAGTTTTTATGAACATGTGTAAGCTTGCCAGCAGAACGGCATACACACACACACACACACACACAAACTTTGCAGGCACACACAAACACACGTACTCACATGGAATTATGCAAAAATATGTATGCCCGCACGTACACACGCACACACACACACACACACACACACACACACACACACACACACACACACTCACAGATGCCGTTATTGACCTTCATCCCCTTACAGAAGCCATGCTGTTTGTTTCACAGGAGCTGCCCCGGGGCTGAAACCAAACTCTGGTGGTCTGGCTCTCGCTCCTCTGTCAAGGTAATTCACTTTCCCTATCTCCTTCTCCCTTTTCTCACTGGTCTCTCATTCCTCCTTCACCTCCCTCACATTCTCTCGCTGACATTTCTTTCCTCTTTTCACACTCAGGTCTTCTTTTTGTTCAGGGCCAGTCTCTCTGTGTCTCTCTCTGCCCCCCACCCTGTATTAATATAAACAGCCCATCAGCAAGCCATCCATCCATGGCTCTGGAATGACAATCGTTGCGAGTAGACCTGGCTGCAGCCTGCCTCTATAACCTATGCCCACATGAATACAGAGAACCAATTACAGCAGGATCTATAAGCATACATGGTTCAAGAGGCCACACACACACACACACACACACACGCATGCACACGCATACACACATACACACACTGTTGATGGAAGGAAGGTTGGAAGGACAGACAGAGGAGAGAAGTCTGATGCTGTAGAATATATAAGACAATATTTCACCTGCTAGACAGAAGTGCCTTTAAAAAAACAACTTATTTTATA
>JAODUG010003313.1:0-11367 GCA_027564795.1 Aphredoderus sayanus
CGGGTTTCAAACACACACCTTGTTGTGTCAGCAGTGCACATCATATGTCTGTGTAAGCTGTAGAATTAGGCTTAGCGGCTTCTATCTGCCACAAAGAGCTAATGATTTGGGTCATTCTGACCCGGGGGACATTACGAGGGTTAACTGATTTTAAAATATTTGCACAGTACATTTATGCACCTTCTCACTCAAGGCTTTGTAGGGCTTCAACAAAGGATGGGTTTTGGCCTGTTCATCCACACTATTGCCTTGTTTCCAACCAGCTGACATCTGAAAACACACACAGACACACGCACGCATACCTTAAAGTACAATACATCCAATTTAAGCAATAGCAAAAATATTGGTAAAATAAATGGTTTAGCTAAATAATGTATGCTATGTGATGATTATTGATGATTAAGAGATACATTATTGTTATTACATTAACAGGAAATTATTACATTATTATTGTGTGTATTTGTCTGCCTGTTTTTATTAGCATTTTCAATAATGTCCCTACTTTTTTGGAATTGGGGTTGTACTATATTTTATTTTAAATTGTAAAGTGTGTTTAAGACGTATTTGTAGTTGCCACTTGCCTTGTTGCCTTTTATATTTCCGGAATGGCTACGTCATACTGCATATGACAATAAAAAACACATTTACAACCAGTGCAAAGTGGTGCCAAGTGTCTTTGCTAGTTTAAGATAGATGCTATGGAATTATAGTTTGTCTCAATCCTGAGTGCACAGTAGTTTTTTCTCAACCCAACAGTTGAGAAAGGCTTCAACCCCTTTTTCATATTTTCTGACCCAGAGGCTAGCAGTGATAGTCATGTGATAGTGTGTGTGTGTGTGTGTGTGTGTGTGTGTGTGTGTGTGTGTGTGTGTGTGTAAAAGCACCGCAGCAACACATCCCTGTCAGTCAATCAGTCCACTTACATTTTTATCGCCAAAGTAAAATTCTTGTGGAATTGTATTGTGTCTGAACATTCTAAATATTGCGTCCGTTTTATTCGCTTTTTCGGATCGCTTTTTCGCGTCTAGCTTGGTGAAAAAGGCCCTCAAAATGACCCAAATCACTAGCTCTTTGTGGCAGATAGAAGGCGCTAAACCTATTTCTGCTGCTTACACAGACATATGATGTGTACTGGCACAACAATTAGTGTTTGAAACCCGAAAACAACAGGAAGGTTAAAAGGCATGAAAAAACAACATAAATACATAAATAAATAATTAATTAATTAATAAATAAATAAATACACAGCAATGACAAATAAAAAACACATATAATCATACACAATCAGATGGTGCCACCAAGTGGCCAAGTACTATATTTTCAAGGACATCACAAGGGTTATATGACTTGTGTTGGGGCGACTCGTGGACCTAAACGACGTAATCAATTAGGTAATTACGTCGATTTGCAAAACGTGCGTCGACTATAAGCATTTTAACAGAAGACATGAGTTTCTGACAGCGCTGTACAACTTTGTTGCTAGCCTAAATGTGTTGTCATAGACATACAGTATGCTAGATTCGTGATTTAACATAACGTTACTGTTCAAGAAAATGCGTGACGTTAGTCTACTTCACGATCAATGCAGTCAGTGCAATCCGTGTATCTCGACCAAAGTGGTGGGTGGGGGGCACTGTCACTGGACAGATACAATTGTGTATTTATTTGTTGTTTATGTGTTACTTGCATACATTATGTATGCACAGTAGCCTAAAAAAAGGTATCCTTGCCCCTTATTGATGCAAAAATACTGTTGCGGCCCTGCAATAAACAGATGACGCAAAGCATCATGGGAGCACAGGTGAAGATTAATTGTTGCCGTTTTCACTGTGTGTACTGTTTGTAGACTGTTAGTTAGTGTCACATGTCGTTCTATACATGTAGTACTATTTGTATTAGTCAGTGTCTATTAATGGGTAGAGAACCCTCAATGTTATATGCTATGTGTTGAGCGACCCTGGTGCGTTTGTGCGCTACGGTGGTTGGTTACGTGTTGTATTTGCCAATACATGGCGGCTGAGCCAAACTGAACACATCGACTCCGTGTCTTCGTTACAATACATTTGTCAATAACAAAACTGCCTAGGTTATTACTCAAATAAATAAATAAACCCATATCCTAACCATTTTAAGTTAATAGGCTACTTTTTCTCCAGTTCAGGGAAAGATTTGACTTGACATTCAGTGTTTCAGTTAACACAGTTATTTTTCATGTATCTGACTAAGGTGGTATTATCATTATTATTATCAAATCCATGCACACCCCAGATGGCTGTTGATAATCAAAGATAATAAAATAAATTATTGAACAAGCTATTGGAGACTGTAAAATGTGTAAAACCAGTTAAGGCTGTTTTTTGGTGTTGTATAATAATACCCTGCAGTGCATACTGTACTGTGTTTTGTTCAACATATTGAATTAAATATTAAACATGTTTTGTATATTTATTTTGAGTAAACAATTAGAATTCTATTAATCTAGTTACAAAATAATCGACAATTGATAAATTAATCGGCAGAGTAACCGATTAATCTGAAAAATAATCTATAGATGAATCAATAATTTAATTGTGAGTGTAACCAACTAATCTAAAAAATAATCGATAGATTAATCGATAAAAAAATAATCGTTTGGTACAGCACTATATTACTTTGATGATGGAGCAACTATAGTTGTCAAAATAATTATATAATATAAATATAAATCTACTTTAAATATAAACAATAATAAAAAATCGGAAAGCATCTGAAAGTCAGATGTTGCAACTGACCTGGGGAAAGTTGCAAAATATTAAAATACACTAGATAATTTTGCAGTCTCTGGAGAAACTGCATTGGCCAGCTACCCCGCGTGTTGGGGCATCATTAAAACGTTCAATAAAGACAATACTAATGAACCGATTACTTTTTCTTGTTACTCAAGATAAATGTTAGGCTACTTTGTCTTGTTGTACTGTCTGCACTAAATGTTAGTAAGAACACAAATATTGGAGAGTGGATTCAACCCTACAATCCCTTGGTTGTGAGGCAATCATCTTAACCATTAGGCTAATCTGCCACTGGTGATGAACAATGGAAGGAGATTTTTTGATGCCCTTAAAATATAGTCTTGAACCATATATAACCATGTATAACAGAAACAACGGTCTCTATTATCAAAAATAATTAATAACTAAATATTATTGATTTTAATATTGATCATATTATAAAATATTATTATTTTATTATATATATTAATCATAATACGGTCCTCGGACTGACCGATGTGGCGCCTTGCCTTATTTGTCCTTTTAGACCACTATTTAATATTAGTTATGAAAATGTCAATACAGTGTAGTCAACTCACTACACTGTCAAAGCACTTTGTAAACTCTGTATAAGTGTCCTATAAAGTTTGTTATACAGACACGTATGCATGTCTGAAATTACTTACATGGGCACATAAAGTACAGAACAGATTATTGAAAATGTTAAATTGATTACAATGTCAATGATTACAATTTAGCATTGTTACTGGAGGGGAAATTTGATTTACAGAAAGTGGTAAAAAAAAAAGACAACATACATAAAAACATACGTTAATCTCAACCATGAATACATTTTCCATGTTTTCCTTTTGCATGTTAAGATTCCCATACCAGGAAATACAACAATAACTTAAAATTGACTCAATAAAATATTTAGAAAATAGAGTCAATGTCCACATTTTCCAATGTCCAAGTATTCAATCTGCGCTGAAAGTAAAGTCTCTGAAGACCTTTTTTATAGACAGTAGATGTGATGACATCATGGTTCAACTTGCTGTCTATCACAGTTCGCAGGAACTTGTAACACTGGACTGTCTCAAGTAATAATCTTTTGATTATTGTTGGGGTGGTTGGGTATTTTTGGTTGTGTGGACATTTAACTTGAGAAAATGGTTGTCACACCACTCAACAAAGTATTTCAAAACTGGTCCATGATCAACCTCTCCATCCTGAAGTAGACTGATTAAGACTGTATCAATTAAAAATGGACAAAAGTTTACTAACTAAAGTATGTGGTTGGATTATGTTAAAAGCTGATGAAAAATACACAAACAAAAGCTTTGTTTGAATTTTTGTGCCCTCAAGATGTTTAAACACAAAATTAAGTAAACAAATGGTAGCATCATCTACTCTGTTCACCCCATATACAAATTGCATTGGGTCCAGCATATCTTGAACCTGATCAGTTAGGATTTTCTTGACCAATTGCTCAAATGTTTTCATCACTATTGATGTTAGAGCCACAAGCATAAGATCATTAAGCTCTTTTGGGGATCCATTTTGGGTATCAACTTATTTGAACAAAGTGTGCACTAATGTAATGTATGTATGTCAAAATCTTAATCACACCACTACCATAATGTACTACCTTAACTTTTGTAAACAACATTTGGACAAGTAATCTGGCTGTCAACATGTACCACATTTATGAAGTGTCACTGAACATTTTACATACAGTAACACTTTAGTTGAAGGGGTGTTCATAAGACTGACATAACACTGTCATAATCATGCCATGACACCTGTTATGAACATGAATGAGTCTTTATGACTTATTCATGTGTGACTGTTGGTCATTATGCGTCATTCGGTAAATAATGTCATGTTTAATGTCAAGTTGATGTTGTTTGGGATCTGTCTTTGTCATGACAACCAAGACAACATAACTTGACATTGTCAGGTTATGTTGTCTTGATTAATGTCAAGTTATAATGAAAAAGACATTGTCAACTTGACATTAAACCTCAAATTTTTTCAGAATGACACATAATGACTACAGTCTTACACATTCATGAAGACTCATTAATGTTCATAACAGGTGTCATGGCATGGTTATGACAGTGTTATGTCAGTCTTATTAACACCCCTTCAAATAAAGTGTTACCCTACATACTTTATTTTTTATACAAGACTAGGTCAAAAGCACTGCAGTTCTAAAATGCATAACAGAAGGAGATGTGGCAAGCAGGAAAAAGCACCATGTCCGTATGGTGCTAGGTCCAGGTCAGTCTCCATCATCTTGTATGCAGGTTGACCTGCATGTGACCTACATATCTAATTCAACTCATTGATGTACCGTGTATTTAATGCTAGCTACTTTCGAAGACAAATCCAGCACATTTAGTAATGTTACTTGGACAACATGAATGGCAATGTCTTTTCAAAAGTTATGTTTTGTGTCTCACTGCTAACCTGACACGCCAGATGGTTGTTACAAGCACATAATGTAGTTCTACACTGTATGTACATAACCATCTAGGGAGCTGTCTATTAAAACTGTTTTAAGGCAGGTGCCTTAAAAAATTCTTGTCAGGTGATTGGATGAACCATCTGTCTATCTGTAGGAAACACCATTGTTGTTTTCTATTCCCTTTTGCTGTCGTGACACCTAAACCGCCCATAGAAATCAGTCCTATGCTGGTCACATGTTAGATATACCAGACAGAATTTTTCCAGACTGATTTTCTGACTGATTGCACACAGGTAGAGTTGAGTGATAGCAAAGGCAGTTGATCAAGCACAAATAAAAAGTTGAGCAAGTGAGAGTCAACCGAGCAAAGTAAATTAAGCATGCACAATGCATTTATGTTCTTGCAAAAGTATAACACCATAAAATGCAGTTATAATTTTCCCGTCCGGTGCCCATGTTTTTTAACAGCATTGTGTACCCATAGACATGTTAGTAGTAAAATGAGGTATGGTCAGGATCATTGATTGCACATTCCTATCTTGAGGATGCGGAAAATGATTCCATGACTGACCAAAAAAAACCTAGTCAAAAGTCTATGGTGCAATTTGTTAATGCTACATTATCAAGATCGTAACCTAATAAGCACATACACTTTAATTGGTTTATTGCACGTTATGCCCAAAAAACACCCATGATTGGTGAAGTACAACCATTATGAACCATATCCCTGGCACTGCAGCCATTTTTGCATGGTGCTTTAGACCGTATGCCATTGTCCTTTAGATTGTATGCCTACTGTAGATAATGAAAATTGGGCCCTTTGACCCTATGTATAGCACAGATATAGAAGTACAGGGTATCACAATCATATCCATTATCATTTTATATGTTCAGTGACTGACCTTCTCTGAGGACCACTTATCATGGGAATGCTCTGCAAATTTATTTGCAATGTAATCAAGTTTTTCAGGCAGGGAAATACTGGAAAGAAGAAGAGATTAAACATTCTTGTTATATTTGTATTTTATATTATATTATATAGTAGATGTTGATAAATAATTAATACAGTTTATACTATGTTTATTTACATTGAATTCTCCAACTCAAACTTGTTTACATTTTTTTTACAACTTTCAGTAGCTGCCAATGTGTCAAGTTAATGGTCTGAATCTAATGTATGTATGAAATAAATCAGATATAAACACTAACTTAGCAGTGTTGATGGGTTTGGGGTCAAAGTTGCCCTGTGCATCCATTGACACTTGCTTTTCCAAGGTGGCGCTATGGCTAGCATCCACAAAGTCAGGAGGCAGTGCCCCAGCGATGGCACAGAGACATGACATTGCCATCTTGAAAAGTTCATTATCGTACTTCTGCAGAAAAAATGTACATTAACAGCAGTAAGAAGACATGTCAAGACATCTCTGCTCAACTATGAGTGTCAAAGATCCTGTGCAGCACATGGGTCTGAGTTAAATACATTACAGATGTATTTAACAATATAGATTTCCATCTAGTATTTAGCATGTGTCTATTTCAGGAATGTCTTGTCCTGTTTCTGGCCTTTTTGGCTTTGTCCCGCCAGCAGAGCTCACAGGCTTCTTAGTGGATTGTTTTGCCCTGACTAAAAATAACTAATGCCAAGAAGGTCAAGCTAAGTAAAAATAAATAATAAATGATCCAAGAAACATTGGTGAAAGCAACATTATTTAGTCTGCACCTCAGTCTGTCCACCTGTGGCTGATGCTATTCCATAATGTAATAACGTAGGTTTGTGACTGTACCTTCTGTGACAGGGAATCAAAGACTCCCCAAAACAGTTTCTTGGTGAGAAGCAGTTCCTCTTCAGAGGCTGAACCCAGGGTGCCGAGGCCAGAAGGCAGACAGTAGTACTTCCAACTTTGCTCATAATGGTTGGTCAGTAACTTCAAAACAGATATATACACAATGACATAGGAGTAAGGGTTCAATTACCCACAAATAACTAGAAAATGCATAATACACAGCATGTATAATATTCTTATAATAGGAAACCCCAAATGATATGCTGTTACACCAATGTAAAGCATGTGTCTTCACTGAAGACACATGCTTACTTACTACATGTTTATTAGTGAAGACTCTTAAGTAATAAACAGCACACTACAAGCAAACAAGAATTCTATGTGCACCCTTGTATACATGAGTGTTGTGACATAGTGGACAATATCCCACATGTCACTCAGGACTCTATAAACCAATGTATTTTGATTTACTTTTACCTTTACATTACCCTGTGTTTGTATGGTTTGGGAGGATTTTCTTTTCTTTTGTTTTCACAGAAGTGATGGGGCAGAGCACTATAAGGTGTTATCTGATTTTCAGATGTTGCATCTTGAATAGATTGTTCCATTTGAAGGGGAATTAGATGCTTTGTTTTGTTTATTTATGGTTTGGGAGGACTAATTTAGGGGGTATTATATTATTATTATTATTATTATTATTATTATTATTATTATTATTATTATTATGTTGTCGTTGTTTGGGCCTACTAAAACTTTAAGAGTATCTTATGAATTAGTGAGTAAGATGGTTATTTGAATTGTAGAGTTTAATAGTATAGTGTTTGCGTTTCAGAGGCATGGTATGGTCCCAACCAATTAGCGTGCAGGAAGCAGTATATATGCAAAAACGTTTGGAGACTGGTCTGGGAGGGGCGCTACCTTCCTCCCAGCTACCTCAATCAGTGGCCGAACACCAGAGGTGGCTCTTCGCCTCATCAACAGCCTCCAGTGGGTGGGGAGAAAACAGCCAGCCCCAGAGGATAGGAAGAGAGCAAGAGGGGAGGTTGTAGGATACTCTCTCATATCTTACCAAACCTTCGTATGCGGTATACGCAGAGTGTGTTAAATGTATATGGCGGATTGTACGGTATCAGACCCTGATCCCAAAATCAACATGTATCAACAGTGAAATATGACAAAAAACCCACTGTCCAGTATCTTACCCTGATTGGCATCTTGCAGTACTCTGTGAGCAGTGGGACGTCAAACACCAGCCTTCTCAACAGCTGTTGCATCATAGAAGGACGCAGATGTCTGAGGAGTAAATCATTAAAATATATCTTTACTTTAGCTTTTCTTTATACTTTAGGAAATTAAAATATAGCAGAAGATAAAAGATTCAACAAACAGATAACTACTAAGGGCCACTAGAGTGCCGTCTCTCATTCCCTTTAAAACCCTCCTGTTTCAAACGCACTATATTGTAATGCCAGAATATGGTGCCATCTGATTGTGTTGTTCTCTTTATTGTCAGTACTGTGTGTATTCTTTGCTGTGTTTGTTTTTACGTGCCTTTTAACCCTCCTGTTGTCCTCAGGTTTCAAATACACTACCTTGTTGTGCCAGGGGTGCACATAATGTGTCTTTGTAAGCTGTAGAATAAGAATTGGTGCCTTGCCTTCGATCTGCCACAAAGAGGTAGTGTGTTGGGTCAGTTTGACCGGGAAGACAGCAGGAGGGTTAAAAATCCAAGTGCACCTGCACCTTAGTGGATTGCTATTATAATGGCAAGTTTGCAACTGAGCACCCCCAACTGAGCACTTTCTAACATTCTAAGCATTTTTATATAGCGATATGGATATATTTTGTATTCTTATTTATTTATTTATTGTAAATAATAATAGTTCTTGCATAATTTTTATCTGGCTGTATTTTACCTTTCCTTTACCTCTTGTTGCTGTAATATCTGAATGTCCCCCTTGGTGGATTAATAAAGTATTATCAGTGTTTGTCTATCTGTCTGTCTCTGTCTGTCTGTCAAAGTTTAAAAAAAGAGAGTTCTTCTCTGCAGAGGAAACAACTCATCTGCTGGTTTGCGAAATGAAAGCACATGAACAGACCATCTACAACAGCAGGATATCAAGAAGCACGTTTTTGCACTCCTGCACATCCCTGCACATGTAACAAGAAGATTGCACGCAGGTTGTGCACCCACCATAGACACTACTTGGTAATGCGCCACACCATTGACTTTTGACCAGGTCAATCACTTTCCGCTGCCTCAAGATAGCAGTGCGCCAACAATGCACCTCATGTTTAGACCAACACACCCATGTGCACTGACTAGGGTGGAGTTTAACTAGTTTATGGGCAGGTAGTTAGATCTCTTTTGTGTGCACCTAAGTTCAATGCTAGTTACAATGGCTACTGTTGGTGCTTTTGTTCGGTCTCCTTCAGTGGAGCTATTGAGTAGTTGCACAAAAGAACCGCTATTTAAGATTGCAGAGCATATAGACATTGGGGAGACACGTTTAAAAGAGGACATTAAAGGAGTATTGAGGGCTGCTTTAATGGAAAGCACTGTCTTGCCCATTCCAATGCTGAGATTAGTTGACTAGGGTGGTGTGCCAGTACCAGCTATCTCAGAGGAGATGCTCCCTCATGACACAGAGATATTCTGGTTTTGAAGCCTTTGTCTCTGATGGGTTTGTGTCTCTTCCTGGTAGTTCCTTTGAGTGTGCAGTTCGACCAGGTGCGGCATAGCAGTGAAGCTAAAAGTTCAGCCTTTGGGTATTTTCTGCAGCGTGAGGTACCTCACGCTGTATGTGGGCACCCCAAAGTTTTGATGGTGTGGGTGATCCAGTTGTCCAGATAGTGGTTCCTACTATGTATCGTAATGAGGTATTGAAGTCTTCTCATGTTACACTTGCAATACATGTCAGGTCACAGGTAAACCTAATAAGTCTATTAAACCTGCTCTTCTTTGTCCAATCCTTGTGGTGGACAATCCATTTGAACATTTAATTGATTGTGTAGGGCCTTTGCCAAAGTCAAAATCTGGTGCTGAGTATTTATTGACTGATGTGCCAGGTGACACATCAGTCAATCAGCGTACTATCACAGCCAAGTCCGTGGTTAAGGTTTTATCCCAGTTTATTTCAATCTTTGGGATACCAAAAGTAATCCAGAGTGAGCAAGGTTCAAACTTCTCGTCACATCTGTTTGCTCAGGTCCTTAGACAGTTGGGTGTTAAACATAACCAGGCATCGGCATATCATTCCCAAAGTCAAGGGGTTTTGGAACAGGTTCACCAAACCCTGAAGTCTCTGTTGCGCTCTTATTGCATAGAGTTGAACAGAGATTAGGAGGAGGGTTTGCCTTGGTTGCTTTTAGCTGCTAGAGAGGTATGTCAGGAAAGTACTGGGTTTAGTCCCAATGATCTCGTCTTTGGTCGCAGGGTATGTGGTCCTTTGGCAGTGCTTCGGGATGACTGCGTTACTGATGACCCTCCTTTGAATTTGATAGACTACATAAATGGTTTCCGTCACAGAATGTATTTGGCTGGTCAGTTAGCGAGACAGAACCTGGTAAAATCTCAGGCAAGTATGACGACATTCTGAACCACCTGTGTTCAGTGAAGGTGATCAGGTGCTAGCTTTGTTGCCGATTGTGGGGTCTCCGTTTCAAGCTAAGTATATGGGGCCTTATTCTGTGGTGCAGAAATTGTCTGACCTGAACTACTTGATTTATACCCCAGACCGTAGGAAGCATAATCAACTTTGTCATGTGAACTTCTTAAAACACTATTTTGATCGCTCGTCTGGTCTCTTAGGTTCCTCTTCCTCTGTCGTGTTGGCTGTTGGTGCCGTGGGGCAGTAAGTGTTTCATGGGGGGGACAATGTGGCAACACCTGAGGAGTCTGTACTTCAAGGTAATCTGAAGAACTCGGAATCACTTCAGAACTTGGAGGTATTGGCTCATTTGTCTGGTCGACATGAGTTGGTAGAATTGATCAGAAGACCCCGTGCTCATTTGTAACACTTGCCGATTACCGTTTTTGTATTATTGTGTCTTTTCCCATCCTCTTAATGTTGCTCCTAGGCGCCTGGGTTGCTGAGGTTGGCGTGATGCAGAGTATGTGATGGTGGTTGGTTGATGTGCAGTCTGGGCCGGTTTCATTGTGTTGAAAATCCTAAATCCTATTAAATCCTGAATTGAAACTGTATTTTGGATCAAACGCTCCGATATTCCATTCATTAGCTCCAGCATCAAACGTCACACCTGTTTTAAAAGCATTAACATAAGCACTTCTCTGGCAGCCTGGTGGGAATTTCTTAAAATATCTAGGTCTTCACCTATCCCATGCAGACTTACTCCAATCTGGAAC
>JAODUG010003314.1:0-11366 GCA_027564795.1 Aphredoderus sayanus
AGGACAACAGGAGGGTTAAAAGGCAAATACATAAAGAAATAATTTATAAAGAAATAAATACACACAGCACTGACACTACAGAGAACCACACAATCATCAGGTGGCGCCATCTGCTGGTAGTGTGTTTGAGACCCACGGACAACAGGCGGGTTAAATCTCTCCGTGCGGTCTGCTACTTCGTTAGCGCACGTTGCTACTGGCAACCAATCATCTACACCGGCGGCTGGTCACACGTAGCTATAGGCAGCTCCTGACGCCTACGTTGTTCCCACGGCAACCCGTGCAGACGGCCTGGCGCAGGTCTGGACACACACGCACACATCTGAGCAGCACATGCGTGCAGTGGTCTCTAGATCTGATCTGCCTGCTGTCCTCCGGGTCAACCTGACCCAACGCACTACCTCCCTGTGCCAGATAGAGGGCGCCAATCCTAATTCTACAGCTTACAGACATATGATGTGCCCTGCTGAGTTAGTGATTTGGGTCATTTTGACCCCGAGGATAACAGGAGGGTTAACTTTCCCGAACATGTTGCTAAGCTACCATCTTAAGCCAGTTCCAGTACGATTTTCCAATTAACAGCAGTTTACTGTTGTTGTCCTTCTACATTCAAATCATGTTAACCCTCCCGCTGCCCTTGGGGTCAAAATGACCCAGTACACTACCTTTGCCAGCAGATGTTGCCAATCGCAGCACGGGCATGTGACCTGAAGCGCTTGGCGCCATCTGCTGGCGACAACAAGGCAGTGTGTTTGAAAGCCGAGGACAGTGGGAGGGTTAACTCAGTCTGACACTTTCGCTGAGGGCTTCAGTGAGAGGATGCTAAATTAACTGCTATGCCTGGAACACAACACTGTGGCACTGTGCCACTTAAGTAACATATGCTAATTAAAGCAGGCGTTTTTATAATGTATGCTAATGGCACAATGAGTGTATCACCAGTCAGTACTGCTGACAGGTGGCGCACACACACACACACACACACACACACACACAGATACTGTAACAGTACTCTCACAGACACACAAAAATATACAACACACATACAGTACACACACAGACAACCATCCACACACATTGTGTGTATACTGGAGAGGGCGGTGTTCTGCCTACCTCAGGTTTGCCTTTGAAGAGGTTATATTTGACTTTCTGCCACTAGGCGTCGCACTAGAGCACCAGCATCTCAGACCAAAAGAAAAGCCACACACACACACACACGCACGCACGCACACACGCACACACACACACACACACACGCACACGCACTTGCCAGCCCGGCTATGTAAACAAAGAACAGAGGAGCTCATATTACAACACACATGGTGAGTGTGATGTCGTTAGTGTGCCATCTAGTGGCAGACAGGATAATATAATGTATCCTTTAATAATAATTGGTGTGAATGTAAATAGGGAAGGAAACATTTATGCCTCCACTGCTTGTGCTGAGGTTTGACTAGCCTCTCTAGCCCTCTCCCATCACTGAAGCCAGAGGGGGTTTTTGTTTTGGGAAACAAAGGGAACACAAACAAAGTGGTGCAGACCGCACCACACAACACTATCCCAGCCTTGGCAATACGTGTCTAACGTGTGGGGGGCGGAGCTTCTGAGGGAGCAGCCTCTATGGCGTTGATGGAGTTCAAATATCAACAAGCTTGCTCCAAAATGACGGACTTTAATATTAAGGTGATATTCATCTTTGGTTTTAAAAAAAAGTTTTATTATTGCAGAGCTCCACAGTCCATAATATTCCTTTTGCATCGTTTCTATCGTGATAGGGATCACAGATTCTCATTCTAGCAGTAAGCATCCAGCAAGACACTTGTAACTTTAGATAACTTTAGATAAACAGCTATATGATCTAATTGAAGATAAACCTTCGTTTAAACACCACTCTATGTGCGAACGATGCTGATCACAGCATCTACAAGGCGTTTAACAGGCAGAGTTGATAGAAAACGAGAATATAACGTTTACACTTCAAGCGTTTCTACTTTCTACTGCTTGGTCCCAAAACCTCTGGGGGTGGGTGGGGTGGTGTCGGTGGATGCCAAATAGCAATGCAAACATGCAGGCCCGTTAAGAATTCCCCTCCGGCCACGCGCGGCGGTGTCGGCGCTAGGCCCGAGCGAGGCTCTTGGATTTGTTTTCAGAGAATGTCTGGGAATGCCGTTGCCGTGCGCGGGCAAAAAGCGGGCGGACTTCAGACAGCAGGTCAGATCGTCTGATACCCGACCAAGTGCCAAGAGCAACAGTGGCACAGATGGACCGGGGGTGGCACGGGCCTCCTCTTTTGGCCGGGACTCAGAGCCCAAGCAGCGGGAGCTGCCGTTGGCGTCATGTTCGCCGGTACCGCGCGTTGGCCTTTCACGTTAAAAACATGTCAAGCCTGAGCCCCGCCACTGCGCGTCCCTGGTGGCAGTGTCTTCACACGTCACGCCGCTCTGGCAGGAGAAAACCTCTTAAGTACAGTAGCTATGGCAACAGATAAAACACCTGCTCTCCTCTCACCATGTAATCCATAATCACACTGGCCGACCGTGTACGGGCCAGTTGGACTTTAACACTTTACGGTTCTAGCTCGTCATTCCCGGTGAGATAAACACGTGTGTGTGTGTGTGTGTGTGTGTGTGTGCGCGCGCGCGTGCACATTGCGCGTGTGTGTGCAGACGCTCTTCCTGTGGCAGAACATGTATCAGGTGGATCTCTCACGTTTGAAAGCAAAATTCAACATAGCCTACCACTCAGAAAACAGGCTGCGTTATTAAAACATTTATATACAACATATAGGGATTATCGCGAGGCTCACTCAAACTTTTGTGCAACTCGGCATTTTAGTCACATAACACACTTTGAACATATAGAGTACACAGTACCTTCAGTATCATAGATCTTCTGGATAATGCCATCTGCGTCCAAGTGACCCTCCTTGGAGTGAATTGCGTACGACTGGATGTTGTATTCGTCCAAAGCAATGTACACGCCCTCCAGCGCGAAGTAACAGTTCCTCTCCTCATTGTCGTCTTCGAACACCAGCAGCGCGTCCTTCCAAGCGAAATGGGCGAACATCGCGACGAAGGTCTCTGCCATTTTGGAGTACGAGGGGGCGATCCGAGTCAGGTGCGAGTACTCCTTCTCCTTGTTGCCGAAGCCGCTGGCGAAGGCACCTGCCGAGATCACCGGGATGTTCCAGTGGGACGCTAGCCTCACCACGGCCGCGGCCGCGTACTCACACACTGGCCCGAGGATGAGATCCGGCTTCTGCTGTTTGCAGGAGCGGTCCGCCAGCGTAAAGAGAGCGTCGTTGCCGCACTCCGAGTTTTCGTATTGGATTTTGAAATTGAGTCCGGAATACTGCCCGCCGTCTCTTTTGAGGCTGCGTTGCGCGTAATTTATCGCTGGCGCAACTCTCGGATATGAGAAAATGTACGAGTTATTTCTTGGCAGGATCACCAACACGTCTATGTCTTCCGAGAGAGTTGCTGCCCCAGCGGCAGTCAGGGCGAACAGGACGGACAACCCCAGGGACATGAAGCACGCCATCGTTAGGCGTTTAAAGTTTTCCTTGGTATCAGTACTCATGCAGTGTTGGAGAGGTTGGAGAGGTTCAAATGTTTGTCTCTCAAAGTCTTCACAAGTAGTCTCCAAAGATAAATAAATTACTGAAAATAAATGCACTTCTCTTTTTTTAAATTGGCACAGTAGCTAAATTGGATGTGCTTTGTCCTGCATGGACAATTCCCTGCAGCCCTGCACTGATTCACAACGCCCTGTTATCTCCAAGCTGCACGCGAGAGATGGGTCTTCCAAATGACATGTTGCACCAGTTCGGCCAACTCCACGCACGCGGGCTCCTGCTGGACTTTTGAAGCATCTTGTCATTGGTATTCCTGCGTCACTTCAGCGGGCCCCGCCTCTGCCTTAAAGGCACAACCCCCTTTTATTATTCTCCAGACAAGGTAGTAAATGTAACGAACCGTGGACTTCTCGCAGACTAATTCACTCGTTCGCTGTAGGCTACACTACCCTATAAAACAACTCCAGTTAGTTTGTTGTCTTCTGACATGGAAGCTTCTGGGCCTTCGGGATTACTGAGACATATAAATTCGCTATTTATACGTGTGAATAATGAATGTCTATAAAAGCCCACAATTATCAATGTAGACAATCGACATGAAGAAACAAGGCACTGTAACTCAGACAGATTCCCACTAATTGAAATAGGCATTCTCGTGTCCTTACCTGTATCTACACTGTAGGAAAATATTATGAACAAAGAATATCAGTCTGCTATGGATAGACGTTATAGGGAGACTGAATCTTGCACACTAACATATGTTATCATGTTACCTTATGGCATATAAGATTTAACAACTGGCAGTTTATGACAAATTAAGTGTTACAACTATATATAGCTATTGAGAATGCTCGTTCTGAGTTACGTTCATCAAGGTTTTAGAATCATCTTTACTGGTTGATCCCGGTTACTTCAATCTCAGACTTCAGTCTTACAAGTGTAACCTACGCAAACCTCCCTGTCTTATGCTTATCGCCATCTTGTGGCGGTATAAGAAAATATCACCGTAGTACTCGGGTTACATTGGATTTACAGTAAACTGTTGATTTTATTCCAGGTACATTAACTTCTCTGTTCTAAAGTTCTGAAGATAGATAACAAAGTTGAAAGGGTCTCACAAAGATAAGAACTTTGTTACCTAACATATGCCCTCGACAATATTAGCTTTGGAAGTGGGAGTGTATAGGTCTAATTCATTCACATACAAGGAAACATTCTCCACAGATCCCAGGACACTTAAAACCATTAGGGAGGTGAATGAGAGTCATTGGTATAATATTAGATACAGCTCAGTGCTATAGGGATTATGTTGTCCTAAATTATACTAAATAGCTAAGTGCAATTTGGTGATATTTCAAAATGAGGGTCATTTACTTTAACTACTGTACCTAGACACCTTGATGTCTGATTTCAGTGTTCTCGTCTGGTGTAGCTTGTTTTTGTTCGTTTAGACACCAATGTCAGTGTGTGTGTGTGTGTCTGGTAGTTGTTTTTTCATAATCCTCAGAGCCGACAGCTGTTGGTTGTGTTTTTAATTCAATACAGTTTATGTGTTGTGTGTTTTTGACTCTGCTCCATCTCATTCTTGTGTGCATGTGGCCATCTGTCTGAAGATGGCCACGTGATGTGTGATGTGATGTCACTGTGATGTCACTGTGATGTCACTGTGCAACGTGAAGTAAACAGATGGCTTATAGTGTCTGCTGTACTGCTAGAGACAATACAATGATCGATCAACAGGTAGGCATCAGGTTTTGTGAACTGAAACAACTGAACTGAACCCCACACATTGCTAATAAGAGCATCCAAGCACAAATGTTTATATATTGCTGTGAAACCTATGTGTACTACAAGTGCCAGTGATTTGGGTTGCACTCAACCATTGGAAATGTCCCTGTCGATATTTACATAGCAAATCAGATAATGAAAGAAAAAACTATTAGTTACAATATTCATTATATTTGTCTTCTACTGAACCTAGTACTGTTCTCAGACTTATTCCCTTGCCAACCAAGTTAGGGTTTGCAATGACAAGTGCATCATCTCGCCTTTCTATGTTGCTACTGACACCTACTGGCCAAATTATAGAATTATTATGAAATTGGTATTAGCTAGTTTGCATTCCGTGATTATTAAAACAGTGTGCCTGCATGCTGTGTTTATATATGATTATAAAGTATCATGTTTTTTTTTTTTTTTGTTTTTTTTTTGCTATTATGTAAAAAGTATATTACTAAACTAAAATACTTCCTGATCTATCCTTAGTTTTGTAGGCCTAGTAATTGTCTGTGCCAGTAGGTAGTAGGTCCTAATTGGTCCTGCACTTAACAGCCCCTGCCACTTGACAGGTGACTATAATGACAGTTATTATTATGAAGTAGCTTCAGTGCGGTTGAAGAGGAAAAACTAGAATGACAGCGGCCATGTTGTTAAGCTCTCCCTCATCGGATTCTTCGCTCTTGCTGAAGAACTAGTAATTACCTTGTCATCATTAGCGGACGCGCTCATTGTGACAGTTGCAGCCAGCCAATTGATTCCACCGAGTGATCGGACGTCGGACGGCCCCCGGAGGTCCGCCATTGACAAGCTGAGGGGTCAAGCCCGCCGTGGCTTAAGGCATCCGGGGGTCGCTCGATATCCACTCGTCTGTGCCGCGGCGGAGACCACTCTTGAGAGCCGCCGCTCTCCACAGTGCCGATACTTACACGTTCATTGGGGGATTAAGATGCGGAGGTGGGCATGCGGATGATGTCGGAGGGAGAGCTGCTCAGATAGAGACCTGTAGACACCGTGATGTGCCTGTAGGTTATTTATTGCATAGGTTGCAGCTTTATTTAACCCTTGGACAACAGGAGGGTTAATACTAAATAATAATAAAATAATGATTAATTATTAACTAATTTTAACCATTTTGACCCAAGGACAACGGGAGGATTAACCCGCAATAATGACCCGCAAAATACCTCTTCTCTAACCTTGTGTCCTAACCCTAGGGCGACAGGAGGGATCCTATTAATTAACTTAATTCATAAATTTAATTTATTTAATGAATGGGATAATTTTGCACATGTATATCTCTTGATGGTCTGCTGTCTTGGCGACGACAACAACTCCTCAGTCATTACCTTTAATGGCTGCAGGTTTGCACTGTGTTGTACTGTCGTTACTGTATCACGTGTAAAATGGCCTTGTTCAGATCATGTGGAAGATTAGATTCCTTTAAACCAAACCATGCAACTCAGCCATATCAGTGACTTCATAATAATCGTTTCACTCGGTAGCTAATTGTTGGTTTTGTTAACATACAATTATTATTATGTTAGTGTTAATTTATATACGTTTTGATTGACAGGACTGCAGCTGTATGGCTGTGGCCCTGGAAGCAGAAAGCAGCAACAGTCCGCAGAGCCTGATCAATATCCCTGATCAGTATTGATCTCCACGCTGTTTCTCTCCCGTTTGCTTCAGTCATTACTGAAGTATGCCTATTTTGTCTAGCAGACAATCATAATTTCAAAAAGAATATATGTTCATATTTGTAATAACTACAAGGCTACTTTTGTTAGTATTATTGTGGAACAGGATAATTATGAGTGCTTGTCATGTTATTCTCGTGCACTTCTTTCATTTACACATTTTAGCGTCCATGTGATGATACAGAATGTTTCCCCGTGCTCGTAGAAAACATGACGTGTGCACATCTGAACACTAGGTGGGGCTGGTCTACAGCAAACGGCAATGTTGGTAAGCCTACAAGTTACCTTGTAATGTAATTACACAATTAAAGCGTTAATTATAAATCGACAAACTTTCTTTCTTGAACATTTAGCCCAGAACATATATTTGTTTCGTATTGCAAAGTATAATCATAGGTCAATAGATATTGTGCTGTCTTTTTCATGTTTTAATCAGAGTCATTTATACATTTAGCTCATTGTTTATTTGTGTGTATCAACCAGCATGCCGTAGCCTATTTGTGAGAATGAGATGTCAACCATTAATGAAATACATTTGGTAATGAGTAATGAGTGAATTATTAACGGGCAAGAGCTTTGTTGGATAAAGAGGTGTATTATCAAATGTTTCTGAAGGTGGAGACACAGTCTCAGCGATTGGGACGAAAATGAAGACTGGCAGGACTAATTGTCTCAGAGCATAATAACATCCCAGAATGAGCTCAAGACAAACGGTTAAGGTTAACATGTGAGGTGCTTTATGGTTAAGACTTTTATTTTGTTTGTTATAGCCTACACATATATAAGTCATATATACGTTTGCCATTATATAGATAGACCTAGCCTACCACGTATGGACATTAATTACGCACTCTTTGACAAAATAGATCAGCACTTTTTTTAATAACCTAGAGTGGTTTAGCATCTGGCTAAATCCTCCTTTAATGATAATGAATTTACCTCACTCAAATAATATATGGTAGAACATGGTGAGCTTTAATTGTATAGTGATTATAGGAAATTATGGGTAATTGCAGGCTATATTGCAGTTGCGTTCACTTCACATACATTTGAATTCAGGTTCAACTTTAAACAGTTTTCCGCAACACCAAATAAATGCGCGACAGTTGGCATGCCGACTAGGTGAATTGGCCATCTTGTGTCTGTACGGACTGGTCAGGGCTTGTCAACGGAAATTCCTTCAACTGGAATAGCCTATCCCGGTCTGGAAAAACACGCCCCCCCCCCTCCTCCTTTTGTTTGGGTACAAATTGGACATGTTTAACTAATCCAAATCCACAAAAAAATAGACCTACCTCAATTTTAACAGGCAAGTTCAGTTGTGTGAACTTTATAGTAGGATAGGATCAGTTTGAATCAGTGCAACGTGGGAAAATGTCTAATAAATTTCTCTTATTTCAAAATGGACATCTGTAAGAGTAGCCTAGAACACATTAACGCTGATCTCGTGTATTAAGATCTCATCATGCTAATGAAAATGGAACTGCTGCCCCATCAAATACATTTCTCACATGGTCATGTATCCTGTAACCTATACTACTTGGCTTAGTTACTTGGTCAACAACGTGTTGTAGAATGGGACACAGGCGCGTTTTGTGACGAGGTTCGAGGTGAGAATGTTTTCCCTAATAAAATCCCAAATTCCAGTCACAGACATAAAATTGCCAGTATCCTAGACATGGTCGGCTGCAGCCTACCCTGTGACTTACTGTAGACTACATTCGACACGTTTAGCTGCCTTCCTGTATGTAAAGTGGTAACGACAACCAGTGACAGGCTATTCTAAAATACATGATAGACATGCGCTTAGCTGTAAAGTGACAAACTATTCCATTTCGTGATCTACGCGATGATGTGCTGAAACAGTTTCCTCGCTTGTATTCGAGAGCATGCCCTGCCCTCCATATTTCTCACTATTGACGTGTTGTCAGCAAATGGGAGCAGAAGGGCTGATCTCTCGCCAAGAGGTCACTCTCTGCCTACCGTTGCCACTTGTTGCCAAAAGCTCCGGGGCTTCAAGATTCAGCGCACGTTTTTATCCGATTATTTTTACGCACTTTGGAGAGTCAGATCTCGATGTTTAATCGGGAATCTCCTCAGATCTGACTCAGAAAGACAAGACACCCGGGACCCCTTTCATATTTCAGCGCATCTGACGAGGAGAGAAGCATGGTTGATCACACAAGCATAGCAACCAAATCTGCTCTGGTAAGTTTGTCCGCCGCTTAATTCTCGGCGAGTTTTGGCTAACGTTACATTGCCTTTCACAACTTTATATATAGCCTATGTGAAGTGAAGACATGGTCTACGCGTTTTAAGTGTAGCGCCGTTGAGTCGTCGATTAAACAACATAGGCTAGTTTAGGAAACTTTGTTGTTAAAATATTTTGAGCACAAATAGGGACTGAACAGTAATAGCGACGGGTCGAGCAGTTGGGTCGCTCGTGTTGTTGAGTTGCGTTCTCTACAACTGTCGTGCTAACGCTGCCGTTGAACTCTTCCCCTCCAACCCCCAGCAAGCCGCGTTCTCCTCGGCGAGCAGCCTCCCGCTGTTGGCCGCCTCCGCGCCTACCCCCGGCCACTTCCCAGGCAGCCAGCCGCCGCCGCCAGCCAGCCAGGCAGCGGGCGTCGGCGTTGGCGGCAGCGGCATCGGCGGTGGGGGCATGAAGCTGGAAGCCGTCATGGAGAACCTTCAGCGGCAGCAGGCGGCGCGGCTCGCCCTGGAGGAGAAGCTGCGGCAGGCGGAGAAGGAGAAAGATCTCCGCTCCATGGTGGAGTCCCAGATTCACCAGCAGGCGCTCGCCTTCCGCCACTACCAGGCCGCCATGCGGGGCGCGCTGGCTGCCGGCGGTCGCCGCCCCGCGGAGAGGCGCGGTGACTCGCTCGACGAAGAGGCGGACATCTCGAGGCGCAGCCTGGACGACGACGATATGATGGACGATCCCGGGCTGATGGACGACGAGGAAGAGGAGGAGGAGGAAGAAGAAGAGGAGGACGGGGAAGGCGAGCGAATGGAGGGCCACGGGAACCCGTATCACAGCCGAGCGCACCTCCCGGGTGCGGTGGGACTCTCCCCGAAGAGCGCCCGGGAGCACCCAGTGCCCCGAGGCCCGCCGCCGGCTTTCGCGACCCCGCGGCGACCCGAGTCCCCCGGCGGGACCTCCAACCCCCACTCCCAGCACCACGAATGGACGTACGAGGAGCAGTTCAAGCAGGTAACTCCCGAACACCTGAACTAATAGTGCTCATAGGCACACCATGACCCACTTACACACGTAACCCCTCTTCAGCCCCGTAACAATGTTCCTTAAGTTTCTAACGTGCGATTATTTTCCTTATGTGATATTAATCCCGGACACAAAGGGTGCCCGTATTCCCTGCTTAAGTATAAGCTTAAGTATATAATATAACGTCAAGACACTCTTTAGTAATTTAAGTAATGAAAGTTGATTTATAGTTGAATTTCTAGCCTATAGTTGAAAAGCTTTTTTTATTTTAATTTTAAATTTAAATTTTAAACCGAGTTTATAGGATGAGTATTCTGCAAGACCACCGATTGGACAGTAACTATATTTGTCCGAGATTGATTTGGATGTTTAATTTGGACGTGTACTTTGTGTTGTGATTTGCGCAGCAGCAAATGATCAGTGATCAAGCCTGCAGCCACGCCGTTTGTTTCCCAACGAGGCCGTAATGACTGCGCAGAGGATTGCGTAGATTGATTTGCATTAGGCCATGCTATATTTCCGTCGTTGAGTACGCAGATCCATACTGTTCTCGCTGAGTGTCTGCGTGGCATTGCATACTTTATGTATGATGGATCATCCTCAGGCCTGCCTAAATGTGATGTGTACATTAGGGTCTCCATTAGTGCCGCGCATTAAAGGCAGCCGGGGCCATGGAGATGCCATTTAGCCCAGGAGCTGTAGGCCAGCCCGGGGACGGTGTGTGTGTGTGTGTGTGTGTGTGGGGGGGGTCTTGTGGTAACCCCTCCAGAGAGGGGGGAGGGGGGCTGATGCTATCACATGCTGCTCCGCGTCACATCTGATGTCCGGGCGCAGGAGCGGGGTCAGCACGTCCCGGTGGCTTCCAGAGGCGGGGCAGACTCGGCGGTGCCGCAAAGCAGGAAATGCATGTTGGGGGGGAATGGGAACAAGATGTGCCCCCCCCCTTCCCCCAGTGACATGGCCGGGCACACACACACACACACACACACACACACACACACGCACACACACACACACGCACGCACACACACACACACACACACATACACACACCCACGCACGCACACACACACCCACGCACGCACACACA
>JAODUG010003315.1:0-11366 GCA_027564795.1 Aphredoderus sayanus
ATACGCTCAGCAATGCCAATTGAAAAACACACAAATCATACACAATCAGATGGCGCCGCCGTGTGGCCCAAAACGAGATTTCTGAGTACATTACGAGGGTTAAAGGTATGCTCCTTTGATTGCATTGTAGAAATCCCAGATCCTAGTTTAAACACAATTGTACATTAAAGTAGGGCCAGTTCTTGGCATAGGCAAACTAGGCTGTGGACTTGATGCGTAACACTCCCCCCGACCCCCAATATCTTTTTCTATGTTGCGCCAGCTAGCACAGAAGCATGTAGGCTAATTAACTGATTATTGGATTAGATGAATAATGAAAAGATCACAGCAGTCAGGTGCACATTGGAGGAAAATAACTTGCAATCATGAGATCATTATTGTTTAATTTTAAGTTTTTAGATAGTTGCAATGTTTTGGTATCTTTTGGTCTTCTGAATTTCAAATCAGTACAATGTAGACCTAGTTGTACTCTACTAACCTCTAGTGAACTTGCAGCCATCTCTCCACCTAGGGCTGCAGAGGAAACTGGTCCTGCATGAAAATATGTGAAAAGTACCAGAGTACCAGCCTCTCAGCACTGTAGCTGGAGCTTAACTACAAATTTAATTTTGGTAATTTGTAATTCTAGGCACAAATCAAGGAGTCCCTATACAATTATACATATATAACAAGTACATTTTGCTGAATGTCGAGCGAATGCTACATGGGGGGTGTAATTACAGTTTCATTCCAAAACAGCCATTATTTTCAAACAAAAGCTTCAACCACAAGGGAAGTTCCATATACAATGTGAGGAGCATCCCTTTAAGTTGAAGCCTGACGTGTTTCTAAAATATGGAGCATGTAACCAAATCAGAAAGCCTGTCAAAAGAATGGGTATCATCAACCTTGAGGGATTCCTGATTAATGTTCCATAAAAAGCTCAGAATTTTAAAAGCAATTATCAGGCTAACATTGGGATGACTAATGCTAAACTAATTTAAATAGTCTGAAATGAGAAGCTGATATTTATTCCTGAAGCAAGAGCAAAAATGTCTGATTGATTCAGTCTCTATGTGCATTCTTTTATTGTACTATTATTATATTATTTTTAATGAGCTCCTCCAGTGCTCATATAGATAAATGACGATGGAAAACAGTAGTGAAGCTGCATAGCTGGCTAGCTGTCACACCGTCTGTTATGTGTTTGAATAACTTCCAAATAACCTTTCTCGAAAAACTAAAAAAATATGGAAATCAAATTAAAATTGATTTAAAGGAGGAAAAAAAGGGTGATCTTTATGTGTCCTTTGTGCCGGGAGCCAGCCAACAGTTTGCGCCCTGCACCCTTTAACAACGGAATAAATGAAAAGGCAGAACTTAAAATAAACAAGGGGAGAAATTCCATCTGTCTGAATTCTAATGAGGCTTCACAGGCTGCGACTGTGCCTTTCACAACTCCAGAGGTGAAACTACAAGTTCTGCCCCAAATCACCGGGGACATGTCAGAGGGAATTGTTTTTACTTCCTGCGTGGCGACAGAACATATTTGGGAAGGCGAGACAGAACGAAAACCACAACAACAAAAAAAGCCCGGCAAAATGTCTCATTCCGTGTGCCTTCCTGTAAGCTGGTTTGGACGCCATGCTCGGACACTGGGCTGCACTATTTTTGGAGGCAAACCAAGGGTAAAATATCTCACCAGATGTCTCGCCCGCACGCTCTGCCTGTCATACTCGTGGAGGGCAAAGGTCAAGTGGAACGGCAGCATTCCAGCACAGCTGCTTGCTGTCAACGAGAATTTAATTTTCATCACGGGCTGATCTGCTTTAATAAAACATACTGTGCGCACTCACGCAAAGTTCTGGGATGCTGAGTATGAATGCACGTGGCTCCCAGCGGATCAGGTTGCAAGATGAGGCTTTGTTTTTGTGAGTTGCTTTGCCAGGTCTGTCCACATTGACATGGAAATATCGTCCCTTTCCCTTTACTGTATTTGGATCATCAGGACAATCGTAGCCTGAAGGGAAGCCGGCATTCATCAGAAACATATCGTCCCATTCCAATGTGATCCGTTTCTCCCTCTCATTTGTATTCCGGGGCATGGATAATCAATCGCCCACAAAGCACTGAGGTGTGCGCAGCCCAGATTTCCGTAATAATGGACTGATGCTAAGCGTATCTGCCAGGGGTGTGAGTGAGTATTTCCATCCAGTTGCCTCTTAATCAGAAAACGAATCCCAGCGGTAGTAAACATCCCCACAATTCAGTCCCTTACATCAGACCATTTCCAAGAAATCAATTAGCAGATTGCCATGAAACGGAACCATCTGAGATTTCACTGTTGTTACGCAGCCATATGAGACACAATAGGTTCCAACAAGAGAGTTTTGAGGGGGTGGGGGAGTGGGATCTCTCTGCCTGGCAGAAGAAATTATGATAATCTGTACTGAAACCCAATACTGTACATTCAAACACAATGCACCTTCCATTGGGCACACACAAACAGGCCAGACTAGTCTACCTATAGCCAACTCTCTGTATGGTGGCCGTGTTTACTGATGTTAGTAATAACTGTCTTACCTGCTCAGGGCAGAGGACCTCGCTCTGCCATGCGATAATGATTACTAATGCCTGATTATCCACGAGCCAAACAGCGGCTCCACAGCTGAAAATGTGAGCTCTCCATCAGCACAGCACTGTGCAGCCATGTGGAACAGCCCAGCAGATGACCAGCCGACAGCAGATTATTCCACAGAACAGCAGGCAGCTAGTGCATGTCTAGTAGAT
This sequence comes from Aphredoderus sayanus, assembly GCA_027564795.1. Taxonomy (NCBI): domain Eukaryota; kingdom Metazoa; phylum Chordata; class Actinopteri; order Percopsiformes; family Aphredoderidae; genus Aphredoderus; species Aphredoderus sayanus. The sequence goes on from JAODUG010003315.1 coordinate 2,770, forward strand.
TTGTATGGGACTTAGGTACTAGCATGTCTGAAATGGGTATATTATACTGACATAACATCATATACATGGCGAATCCCATTACTTCACATTCATATCAAGTTCTCTCTGTTGCTGTTTTAAATCTGTGTTAATCTCTAAAACAGTATTCACTTTTAGCATCAACAAGGCAGTATTTTGTGAGCAGTTAAAGGTGAAGTCAGCGAATACACTTTATAAGAATACACACGCCAAATTCAGTGAACATCTACTCACTGCCATTCTGTGTTCTGAAAAAATAATCCAGTGTTTCTACACAGCCCTGGCTCTGTAATTGGGAACACAAACAAAGGTGGTTTATGCTGCCATAATGTAGCAGCTAAGGTGTCACACACTCTTATGGTGTCATACAATACCAGCTAAGGAGTCACAGTGCCATTCCTCCAGGACATGGTATCACAACTCGCCAATTAGCATTCCTGTGTATGTGAGACAACTCACTTCCCACAGACTCCACTTATTTTCTCAATATTATTAATATTATTGTTATTATTATTATTATTAAATTACCTCCCTCTCCTGCCGTACATTATATTCTCCAATGGCTGTAAATCCATAGCTTCAAGCAAAGTCATACGTAATTTATTGATATCATGCTTTCTTTAATAAATATATTTTATAATAGCTAGCATCTGTCCTCTGCCCTCGAAAAGAATTTTATAGTTAGACTAAGCCAGCTCAAAACATAATCTTAGTGTTGATGTTGTTGGCTGTAGAATAGCCAACAAGTTCCATGACCTTTTTATATGTTACAAGCTTTGTCTTACATTATTTTGTGAGAGTGATCAAAATCTGCTTGAAGCAGACCGTAGCTTTTCAAAGGCGTTGTAGAGGACTGTGATGTAATACTGTTCTGACTAAATATAAGCCTAATGCAAATGTTATAATAAGGTAACAATACAAAACTGTAAAACATTTGTGTGTGGAATTATTATTCTGCTGCAGCAACACAGGTGCACACACCACATGAACACCACATGAGCACCACATGAACACCATTTGATACACCAAAACCTTTTGGTCTCACAACTTACAATGCATTTACACTTGGTTTTCTGGTCGGAACCAGTCCACACTCGAGTGTGATTAGCCCACAGATATACTGTACCTGCAAGATAAGCAAACAATGTGGCTACCTGCAACTGAGTTCTTGTTGTGACTGTCACAACAAAAGAAAGATTTTTAGAAGTAGAATAGTTAGCTAAACTAATTACACATACCATCGTCAAGGACATAAAGTACAATTTGTATCATATGATAGAAAACAAACTCCTTGATTTGCCAACGAGTTTGTTTCAGGAAATCTGAAGTGTTGTATATCGATAACATTGTCATCCCTTACAGCCTACCATCACATTTGTTTTTTCAATGTGCCAGCCACTCATTACACGTTTATAGCCTATTGTTCGTTTGTTGTTAGTCAAAGCATATTCTGGTAGTGTATATCCCCATATTTCAATGACTCTTAACTGTAGCCTATATTTATAATATCCAATCAATTTCTTTCCTTTCTTGATCAACTGAACTGAAAATGTAATTTCACTTCGCAGCATTAATAGTGTTTACTTCCTGGTTTAATATTGGATAACGCTATCCAATCTCAGCGTGAACTGCACTGGAGTTCATGTGAACAATACCTGAGACCTGGTTCTCCTGTTATCTGGAGAACCAGGGTATGGTCCCGGTTGAGCACCCGAGTTTGGAACAGAGCATTCAGATCATCAAGCTGAACCTAACTAACGGCTCAAGTGAACTCGAGTGTGAATACGCTCTTATATGCATTTATCAGGTTAAACACTAAACATTTCCATGCTGGACTAAGCCTCCAATGTCAGTATCAGTATTCTAAAACGCCTCTTGTGTTTGTGTTGAAGTCTCGTAAAAAAATATGATATTAGCTTGGCTTGTGATTTACAGTACGGGGTTCATATGTATGTGTCTCTAGGTGTACAGTTACATTAAATGCACCCCAAGCCTAATTAATTAATACAGAAGCACAATTATAAAAGTTACTTTCCAAAATAATAACCACCAGGAATTTTGATAGCAGGTCAGTTGACTGCATATGATGTCCATGGAGATATTTTACTGTCTGCCACATCTGCTGTCAAAGCCTTGAGGCCCTCTGGGTTTCACATTAATGATGCGTGATGCATTAATAAGAAGGTGCCATTCATTCTAAGCCCTTAGCCCTTTTATCAAGCTTAGGACTTAGTAATTAGTCATGCCAGTGTGTGTTGGAGGAAACAGAAGGGTGGATTTAATTATGTACACTTATCTATGTGATTATTCAAAAGCATGCTCATTTTTCTGGTTCATGCCGCTCAAATAAACATAAGAAATGGACATTGTGCCTTGTCATGTTTGACCCTTGCCTCGCCTTAAAACATAAGGTGAAACGCATTAGATTTGGCAAGTTAAATAGCTTTCCACTTAATTGTGACCCGTCAATTGCTGTTTGCTGTTGTACCAACAATGGCTAGCATGGCTAGCATCTAAAGTAATGAAAGCCTTTATAAGGAGGCAAACAAAGAATGAGAGAATACACGTGAAAAAAAGATATACCTTTATTGTTAATGGAATTGTCTGAATGCATGTGTGAGCATGTGCGTGCATCATGCACATGCTCATGTGCAGGCATGTTTCCTTAATTTTCTATGTAATGATTTACTGCATGTTTGCTACATCGTTGGTGCAGTTCAGGACAGGTGTGTAAAATAATAAATAAATACAAATAATCTTAATATTATGACAACAATTCAGGCGAGCTGAAGGGGCTCCTGGTTTATGAACACTGTACTGACTTGGACTTGTGAATGGCATGCAGCACACATCCAGTATTGTCCACAGGTAGCTATCATGTTCATTTGCATGGATTTAGTGTCAAGTTGAATTGTTTCCAAAAAGCAAGACAGTTAATAATTTTGTTGGTAACAGAACATTTTAAATTAATTGTGGTATGAATGTGTAATAGCTTGTTGTCTGTATTGGTTGTTTTAATATATTTGTATTTAAACAACCTAGAGCTGTAAAATAAATTGTGAATGCTTTACTAAGTCAGAATAGACCCGGAATGCTTGGAATGTCAAGCTTTTAAAAGAAAATCTATAATTGGAATCAAAATATGGAATCCATGCATCCCTGTTTGCTACCAATACTTACACAGCACACTGCTCTCAGATATTCTCTGAATATCCCGGTATATAGTATTGGTGTAGCACTGTAAATCCTCACTTCCAAATCCAACTGTCTAATGGATGATGTCAGTGTATTGACAGCACATGGACCAATAGGAGTGCTTCAACCTCAAGTCCTTATCCCTGCAGGCAAACCAATTACTGATATTGATGCAATTTTTCGATGAATGTTGCATTTAAACACAATTTTATTAATACAAACTATCATGACTTTCATGAATGAATTATTCATTACAACATCATTATTCATTACAATTTGAACTTGTGTTGTGCTTGTCGTAATCATAGATTGCAACTGAATCGACTTTCAGAGATTTACAGGTAGTCTCTGTAGGTAATCTTTTATCTTCTGCTATGAGTCTGGAAAACAAAGAAAGATCAATTTCCTGTTATTTCAAAATGGTTGCTTTTGGGCAATCCGTTGTATTGCCAGCAAAACTCTGAAAGACAGACATATTAATGATCTGATGTCAAGGCCTTTTTCTTTCACTTTCTGAGCCCCCGTTTTTACCAATTTGCTTATGGTAATTGAAACAGGTTGGATGTACTGTGTTGGCTCACAGGAAATCACATCGCACACACACAGACTGCCCTCGTCACAAATGCCCTAAAAAGGACTGTTGCCACCTTTTCTAAATGTGCGAGCACACACACACACACACACACACACACACACACACACACACACACACACACACACATTTAGAGATGCACACACACTTCAAAGTCAGCCAGGACATGAGAGAGAGGTTTAACTGTGATTTACACCATTGCACTCCACAAATTGTACGTGGAAAGCTTGAGCCCTTAAGCCAAGTCGATTCCATTTCTCCAGCTCCAGCTGTCAATCTGTGAGTGTTTACCAACTGGCCTGATTAGTAAAGCCCTCCTTTCTAAACCCAAACAAAACACACACATACCACAATCGCACATCTATTTACTAAAACACACAACCTCAATCCTCCTAACTTCAAAAATCAATGTCTGGGGAGCACAACATCAGTCTAGGCCTAGTCTGGCATGTTTTGGTTTTGGTCTCGCTTTTCCTTTCTCGCCATCTTCCATTTCCACTTGTTTCAGATGCTCAAATCCAATCGCTAGCCCTAAACTATTCATTGCACTGTTTCCTGCTTTCCTCTCTTCACAGTAATTCCATGCCTAGTGTTTGTAATTACTCCCGGAAAGCAAATTACACTTAAAGACGTACTACTAGTCGATTAGTGTAGCAGTTGTTTTTATGGCTAGAAACAGAGAAAGGACATGCCACTCCCACCAGCGTTGCCAGTCACGTGCGTCCCTCTATTCCTTCCCCTACCATGCTCCTAACTCTCTACTCCTCCCCCATATGCTGTGTTTCAGCTGGAGCAGAAATGTGTGGATCTGGCGCCTTTTCTCTAATGGGTTTTGGCCAACGCTGTCTTTTGTTTCACACACACACTGCCGTTGTGCGAGTGGGCACAGATGTAATCTACCACCGCAACAGGCTAGCTGACTGGAGAGCAAGGATATGACATTAAATAACTACTGGCATGTTTCACACGCTCACTCTTTTCTTCTGCCCACACACACACACACACACACAGCCAACAGTGATAGAGTGTGTATCTGCCCAGCTGAACACTGTACTGAGAGCAAATGAATGCACAGGCCCTCTTCCATTATCCCAGTGGCACATTAATGTTCGTCATAAGAAGATTCTAAGAGCGGTGACCCTGGCTTACTGTAAGGTCCACACTGGTGACACACTCACGTAAGAAGAAAAGACATAAGCCAGAAAAGAGTTGCAGATGAAGCCTTGAAGGCAGATGATGCAGGAGAATAAAGAATATGATCTCAAGCAATAACATTAGATTTTATGATAAGATTTATTAATGGTGAACAAAATAAATGTACAAGCCAAAGGACTTTATGGATATGAATGCATATTTATAGTATATTAAAGTGAAGTGACCATTAGCAACCTTTCCTTTGTGATTGATTGGGGTTTGTTATTACTGTGCCAAGGCAAAAGCACACTAATGAGTTAATTAGTCAGCTGATACATAAACGCAAATTGTGAAGACATCGGGTGCTCAGCAGTTAGAGAGGTTATTCACATGCCCTTTAAAATCAAATATGAGGTCAGCAAAGTTAAGCCTTTCAGGCTTTAAAAATCCCTGGAATAATTATCATTCACGATTAAGACGTTATTTTCACAACAGAGGGCCCAAGCCAGTTTTTTTCTGGTAATATAATTAGTTCAACCTATAATCTGTAACCTTTCCATATAAGTAATTGTGTGTTTGGCTGCAATTTCTGATTGATTTGGGTAACACAATAATAATTCAGCTCATCTAATCTAATTTTGGGCTTTACTGATCAAACATATATAGGGGTTTTATAAATGAGGGTTCAGTACAGTGTGTTTAACATTTTATAGACAATTATCTTTTTCTTTGACTGTACACACACACATACATCATTGTTCATCCATCCTAGTTGATGACCATACCATGTCTTATTATGCTGGGTTTGGTGAGTGTGCAGATGGCTGAACCAACCAATCTACAGTAAGTCTGGCATTCTCTGTGGCACACTGAAAAAGTCACAGAGGAAGCTCTGAAGTCTTTCCTTGTCAGATTTCTGCTGCTGCCTTTTCAACATGGCGCATGAGCTTCTCCTGCTGTAGACCTTAAGTTTGGTCTATTGCTTGATGACAGTCCTCTCCCATACAAACTCACTTAGAAGTCTAAGGGCTGCACTGGCCTTACTCCTGATGTTAACTTCATCATCTATTTGCACGAGACAATACTTCCCAGTCAAGTGAACTTGTCAACAGCTGAAAGCTTTTGGTCGTTTACAAATATGGGTGGCTCAGTGTAGGGTTTCCCAGGAGCAAGTTGGGTAGGAATCCACCCTTTCAGGATGGTGTGTCAAATGCTTTTGTTAGAGCAACAATACACATATAGATCAACATTTTGTTCTTGGCATTTCACCTGTAGCTGCATGGTAGGAAATACCATGTCAGTGGTTTTACCTTTTCTGAAACCCCACTGACTCTCAGGCAGCAGACCCTAGTCTAGGTGGACAATTAGACGGCTCAAAACGATTCTTGCCAAGAGTTTACCAGTAGCAGGAAGATGCCTCTGGTTGTCCCGGGCCTGCTATTTGAGTTTCCTCTTGTAGAGATGGATTATAGAATAATCCATAAAGGCTTGGGAAATGGCTTCTAATTTCCACAGAGACCGGAAGAGGTCGGCTAGTTTCTTGAGTAAGGCCCTCCAAGCTTGTAGATTTCCACTGGAATGACATCAGACCCTGGAGCTTTGCCTGATGAGGAGGCTTATGGATTTCCTGTTTTCCTCAGTGAAACGACACCAGAAACAGATCACCTGACTCCAATCTGCATGTGCAGAAAGAATGGGAACAGTCTTTAGGTGTTGGATGGTCTAGTGGTCTGGGTGTTTGACTCCCAGCTGGAAGGTTGTGGGTTCAAGCCCCGGAATTGCTGGATTATCTGCAAACATCCTTGGGCAAGATGTCTAACCCAGTGGTTAGGTGCTCCTTGCATGGCTTGCACCGCCATTGGTGTGTGCATGGTGAATGTGAGGGAATAATGTACAGCGCTTAGAATAGCCAGTAGGCTAGAAAAGCACTATATAAATGCAGTCCATTTAGCTATAGTGAAATTTGCCATCCTACCTTCTCTTCTATGGTTATGACCTTGAATCTGGCAACCCTACCTTTGCGTACTGTATCTGCTTCTTGTGTTTGTGACCTACCTGCTGAGCTGGCTTATCAACCCCTGCTGTGTTCCCAACCACGTCTTCAGCTTCTGCTCACCTGTTGTGCCTCAGCCATTCTCTACACTTTGTTATCGAGTTGTTTCAGACTGTGCCTCTGTCAGTGCCCCCATCTTTCGCCATCTATTTCTTATCACCGCTTTCCATCTTCCAGCCTGGGTGTCTCTCTGGGATCTCAGTGTTTGTCACACTGATCATTCACACTCAATCCCTTGTCACCCTTTTTTCCACAGACATGTTTCTCCCTCTGCCTGTAATGGCAGTGATCCACCTGGGGCTCCTAAGAGCACTGAGACACGTTGTGTTGCCCCCCCACACACTGTGCAGCAGCCCCCCAACAGTGTTTTGATGCCCTCCAAAACGCACCAACAAGAAGCAAGACATACAAACCAACATAACAAATGTCACACAGAGTTATCAAGTCCTACTAAAGTCACTGCAATTTCAATGAAGCGATTTAAGCACTTCAGGGCTTGGAATAAAGAAGTGGTACTCTCAGTAATGAATCATGGCAGCTGGCCTTCTTTTATTTTCAATATGCTAATTATGTCTCTTATTTGCACTTGTATGTAGGCCTTTTCATGCACCTGAAACTGTGCATTATAGTTATATTCTCTTTAATGGGGAATACCAATAACTTTAAAGCTCCACCACAATCAATGCAAACTTAACCCTCCCACTGTCCTAAGGTACTACAGCAGACTACCAGCAGAGGGAGCCAACTGCGGAATGTCATATGTCCGTGTTGTGGTTGGCGCCCGCTATTGGCGAGTGCACAGGGTCAATTTTACCCATAGGACAGCGAGAGGGTTAAAGGCTTTCGTTAATGGGCAGTAGGCTAGGAGTCACATTATCCAATCTGAATGTGGCTAAATATTCTGAAAAGCATTTACGGAACTATGAATATGAGTAATATTAAAGCATATTTCATAATACAAACCATCACATTTCCTTTAAAAAGAGAAATGTTGCTTTGTCTCATCGTCTGTTTATTTCCACAGCACTCCCATGCTTGTGTGTGCATGCACGCCCTCCCACACACACACACACACACACACACAGTACATAGACTATCTTTCAGGTTCTCTACTTCCCTCCTTTCATGTCGGTTGTTGTCATGCAATGTGTTAACATGCACATCTGTTCTCCATGCTTGTGTCATCCTGTTCCAGCATGGCTTGGACACACATCACTGGCTGTAACTTCACTGGCCAAACATCTACAAAAAAACTTCCCAAATTCATCAGTCTTTGACACAACGATAAAGATATGGGCCTAAGATTTTAAATTAACTACAGGAAAGCCTGTTTACAATTTAAACATTTAAATTATGTTGCAATTTGTAACTGTACAGCATAATATATATTGTTTATTACGCTTAACCCTCGTGATGTACTCCAAAATCTCGTATTTGGCCACAAGGCGGGCCTGATTGTGTGTTTTTCAGTTGGCATTGCTGTGTGTATTTATTTATTTATACATTATTTATTTATGTATTAATGTTGTTTTTAGTGCCTTTTAACCCTCCTGTTGTCCTCGGGTTTCAAACACACACCTTGTTGTGCCAGCAGTGCACATCATA
>JAODUG010003316.1:0-11366 GCA_027564795.1 Aphredoderus sayanus
GTACTGTACACACACACATACACACGCACACACACACACACACACACACACACACACACACACACATGAGAAAGTTAGATGCAAGACAGAGGAGCACATAACATTTGAAACTGTTATGTATAGAACATATGCAAGCGTTGTCTCTTCTCTCCTCTCCTGCTGTTAAGTCTGCACAAGTCTTTCAGATCCCGTGGAAACACGCAGCTCGTCACGGCTGGAGTATCGACCAGGATGCCACACTGTTCAGGAGCTGGGCCATGCACACCGGTAGGCGGCGTTCAAGCAAAGACCCACACCCACCCACACAAACGTACACAATCCCGCTCGCTCACCCCCTCTGTGTGCATGCCAACAGTCCGTGACGTTGTGTCCCAGTCAGTTGCTACCCGTCAATCTCCCGTCAGCGTCAACACTCCGAGGCTATATCGTTCTCATCTTAGGAAATATATACTGAACCTTTGTATTGGCATGACATCATGGGAAGGATTCAGTCGAGTGGCCATGAATGTGCAATCGTGTTGTGTGAAAGATCAAAGTGCAACAGAATTCTTCACATATGCCATATCACATGAAGAGATTGAGCATGAATGTTTACAGTACTTTTATTAAATTCCTAATTGAACTACAAAACCGAACTGGAGCACACAGAGCACGCATTCATGTTTCAGCTTTTGTTTCAGGGCGGTACCATCCAGGCAAAGACCAGCCAGACCCGAAGACATGGAAGGCAAATTTTCGGTGCGCTCTGAACTCTCTGCCGGACATCTGCGAGCTGCGAGAGCAGAGCAGAAAGAGAGGCAGCAATGCCTACAGAGTGTACAGAATGCTGCCCAGCAAACAAACACACAGATGCAGGAGAGGTGATGTAATGCTAATGCAAATACACCCAAGCACACTCAAATACAAAATGTGTAGCTTACTGTTTATATTTTAACCCTCGTGATGTCCTTAATAATATAGTATTTGGCCACCAGCGCCATCTGACTGTGTATACTTTTGTGTGTTTTGTAATTGTCATTGCTGTGTGTATTAATGTATTAATTGATAAATACTACTCACTATAGGGGAGGAGGACACACTGATCTCTGGCCCTCTTACAACTTTTGTGGACAGTTGTGTTTTAACCCTCATGTTGTCCTCAGGTTTCAAACACACCTTGCTGTGCCAGCAGTGCACATCATATGTGTGTGTAAGCTGTAGAATTATGTTTAGCGGCTTCTATCTGCCACAAAGAGGTAGTGATTTAGGTCATTTTGACCCAAAGGACATCATGAGGGTTAAAACACAACTGTCCACAAAAGTTGGTCTGTAGGCGGGCCAGAGATCAGTGTGTCCTTCCCTACAGTGAGTAGGGAGAGGAGTAGAGAGGCGTGGCATGCACTCTCAAGAGCTCCAAATCTAAAATCGCATTTGGAATACTGGTTTCAACCACAAAGCAATTCTGGACACAAATTGAGGAGCGTACATTTAATTAAGTGCAAGTCTGTCTGCTCTCCTGTCATCCAGGACTGCGTTTGTCCAACATATCAAGAGTGAGCCAGAAATGTCCCGGAGACGACGCACAGATCATAAACATTTCCAACACAGAACACGCCACATGCGCTTTACATGCCTCACAACCCTCCACCACTAAACACACTTCAGACGCAGAAAACACTGCGACATACAATCCCTTAAATCACGGTGGACAATGTGTGAAGGTGGAGTTCCCTGCAGAGGAGCTATACAACAACACACACACACACGGTAAGCATGCGCATCTAAAATGCAAGCATAATTTACATACAGTCATATTGCCTTTGTTGTCATTGTCATTTTATGGTATTGTTACATACTGTATTGTTTACATATCCGTATACATTCATTCTTCTGTGTATTACCTTTTCAGCTATTGGCAAGTGCACTTGTTGCTTTGGATAAAATGATCCTGTTGTCCTTAATTATATTGAATTATGCCACAAGAGGGCGCCATCTGATTGTGTATTATTTTGTGTGATTTTTAATTGTCATTGCTGTGTGTATTTATTATTTATGTATTTGTTTGTTTTTTGTGCCTTTTAACCCTCCAGTTGTCCTCAGGTTTCAAACTCACACCTTGTTGTGGCAGCAGTGCACATCATATGTGTGTGTAAGCTGTAGATTTAGGTTTAGCGCCTTCTATCTGCAGCAAAGAGCTAGTGATTTGGGTCATTTTGATCCGGAGGACATCACAAGGATTAAGTATTCATTCAGTAGATAGCTTTATCCAAAGCAACGGCTGTGCTAACTATACAAATCACCTGTTGTGCAGGCTTATGGGAGATCAGGCAGGAGGACAAGGAGCAGACAGAGGCTGTATTCAAGGTAGAATGCCCTTGATTCACTAGAAAATGTGAATGAATTAATTTATTACTGTATGTACTGTCCACCATTTTCTTCCTTTATTGCGGTGTCTGCTTCCTGTTTGTTGCTGCCATCTGCAGTTCATTAAGAACCAATAGATGTCCATACGTTTTATTTGAATTCTAATCAGTTGCTGCAAGAGCATGCATTCAGTTTGGCTACAGCGCCATCTGACTGCTCCTATCCATCTCTTGCTTGTTATTAACGTTATTGCAACTGTATCTGTAGAAGGTTGACCGCATTGTATGTGTGTGTTTTAACTGCTGTTCTTTAGCTTGTGGACCACCTAAGCAATACTGAGCTTTGGAGCCAGAGTGAAGAGCAGAGAGTATGGAGGACACACACCCACTGGAACCACTGGCATTGTATGACACTATGTATCTGTATATGTGTATATGCTGCCTATATACTATGTTTGTATTTGAAAAATAAGGGGATGCTTAGGGACTTTGTTAATAGCTTCTACGTCATATTGTGTATGCATCTGTCTGATTGATGAAACTCTGCCCCTAAGGTGGTGCTGGTGAGGACTGCCTCTACACCCTGCAGGCTGACAGCTACCTGCCCTGGACAGAAACCAGTGATTCTATTGGTGAATATTACATGAAGGAATCATCTGACTGGTCAACACAGCATATACTTACACCGTAGCCCTGAAGAAATGAATGGACCCCCCTCCCTCTCTTTTTCCTCATAGCTTAATCAAATTACTTTTGTGGCTCATGCCTGTTTTGTAATCCTTCCTGTCTGATGAACTGAACGCTGGTAGAGCCAAATAGGAAAGATGGCGATGTATCTCTGTCAATTAGTTGCTTATTCTGTGCTGCTGAGTTAGACAAGCTAAGATAAAGATCCAGTTCCAAGCCAAGCTATACATCTGTCATCATTTCTAGAGGGTCATTATTCGTTTCCTGGCATTGATATAGACCAAAAACATCAAGCTCAGCCAATAGCCTAGTGGTCAGGTCTAATTTCACTGGTTAGAGCTCTGTAAGTAAATTATTGCTTTGCTGGCTTTGGTTTATGCTTACCCAAAGACTTAATGCGTAATGCTGTGCCTTACAAAAAGGATCCCATGGCTTTACTAAGGGATGGGATGCCAAAACAAACAAAAATGATACATTGGACTATGAAGTGTGGTTAGGCTGTATCTTAAACTTTATTTGTTTTAACAAAAAATGTACATGTCCAATTTAAACTAAATAATAGCCACATTGATGTAATTAATGTGTGGGGTGAAAATACTCAACAGACAAGCATGGACAACAACAGACAAGCATGGAAATAACATGAGTCAAAATGGGTACAATATCATCCAAGTGACTATGTCTCTGACAGTTCACACAAAGTAAGAGTGCAAAGTAAGCTACATGTAAACAAATACATCTAAAACACATCCTGTCCAATTTGGAAACCTGTGAACCTTTAGTTAATTACTGCATGTTATATTAGAATAGGATTTCTCTTAGAATAGTTTTGCTTCCACCTAGTGGATACAGGCTGTATTTGACCACCAATTGCATCTTCAGTGGTTGCTGTCCGATCTGCTCTTCATCCCGTCCAAGCGCTAGTTCTTATTACCGGTAGATTATCCATGTAATGTAGGAGCCAACGTCTTGCAAGTAGTAATTATGGACTACATTTCTTGTAGCACAAATTGGATTAAAATGAGAGTTAACTGCATTTCTCTTTCTGATACAATTATCAGAGACAGATAGATATTGATATAGATACACACACACATATATAAAAATAAAACATTTAGATGTGTGCTACAACAGAACTTATTTATTTACCTTCTATGTACCATATTTTATTATCATTGACACAACATTCATACAGGAAAAAACAAAGCAGAATCAAGAAGTTTGAAGTTTATTAAGGTATTACAGTGCCTTCTAAACCTAATCAGACCACCCCTTTAACATTGTGAGTGTTACAGCCAAGGTTTTGAATGCATACATATGATGAGGTATATAGTTATTTTACAAATCTGTTCACTTACTGTCAAGCCATTTGCTTGACGGCCTACCCATCTACTGTATTGCCTCATCCGGACTAGTTACCTGTCTGTCTACACACCTGGTGTGACTAGCTGATTGGATGACCAAGATTGAGCAAGATATGTGGCTTTTTTTTTTATATCTTCCTTTTATGTCTGTCTGTAACACAGCAAAATGTGGGAAAAAGTAACCAGGGTCTGAACATTTTCTGAAGGCACCATGTATGTTTAAATTTAAATGTATAAAAAAAAAAAAAATAAAAAAATCAAAAAAAAATCAATGAAACATTCACAAGCAATTGTGAGTGACAATATATGGTCCAGTGTGCTCTACTCATTTCAAGTTTATTACAAAACAGCATTCTTGACCCCTGAAAGCAACTCCGTAAATTTTGAGTATTTTCAACAATAAAACTTAACATTTCGCATATGCCTTGCTATCTCTACCTATCTTATAAAGAACAGAAAACTGAGAATAAAGATTGAAAGAATGTTCCAAATCTCCAGAGTGGCCCAGCCACCATGAGGTCCGTTAACAAATCAAACAATAAATACAGGCATCCAAATGGGCTAAAACAGCAAATCATTTTGAAAATATATTCCTTATGAATACCCACAAGCATACCTGGAAGATTAATAGCTGTTCTAAACCCTTATATCTACTCTTTACAGTGCAACAGTATGGCAGGCAATGGATAGCAGTGCTTTCATAAAAAAAGAACAAAAAAATAAAGAAAAGATAAAAGAGACAAGAAAATTATATACAGCAACAGGAAAAAAACAAAAAAAAAACAGTGGCGTCATCTTCTGGTCCTCTGTCGATTATGGACAAACTGCTTTTAAAATGCTTTATCAAATTAACAGTAGATTTTGTAAGATAGATCTTTAATAGTCTGAAAAGAAAAAAGGAGTAGAACTGTTTTAATTTAAAGTTAGAATCAAAATATTAAATGGGTATCATTACTTCACATGGTTTTACAGTTAATAATATAAATATTGTTTACCACACAATGCTTCAGCTCTCATAACCTTAAGGGCTATGAGTGTGGAAATGTTTTTATTTGTTAATCACATTACATTGCGTTTGTTGCATTGCACGTGAAGCTAATCTCTACTAGGGATGTGTCGATACCAGCCTGTTTAACACAGACCACACACCTGGCATAAGTGTTTCAACACACAGGCCTACATATCATTAGTATTGCCTTTACAATTAGGCTGTTTAGAAGAAGCCTTCATCTTGTCACTGTATAGTACAAGTATTGAGGAGCAGGTTGGGGTTGTGTTTCTTGCTGAAGGCTGTTTACAGACAGGTCAGATGTGTATCAGCTTAGTATCAGTATCACCCTAAACAGTAACATATACTACTCTCCTTTACTAAGCCATATCTGACTATCAATCATTATGATTTATGTTCCCCAGACCTAAAGAAGATGGGAACAATACATTGAAACAATATTCATTGTTGTGTTTTCTCTTTTCTGTAAATAGCACTTACACAGAATAGAGATGCAGGGAATGTTTTCCTTCATGGAATATGCATATATGGGCATGGTATAACTCAATGGCTACACTTTGAAGACAATCCTGTATGATATAAAATCAGGCTAATTGATTAATTCACAAAGAACAGGGCCCAGGGGACAACAGCCAATGTGAAGAAGGGTGGTATTCAGGCTAAACATTTCTCTTTTATTTTAAACGGGCAGAGACGTTGAACAATCCTGATTAAGAACCCATTCACTGCAACCCTTACTACATTACTAAAGTAACTAGAATCCAAGCAAACAACTAGAATCCAAGCAAACAACTAGAATCCAAGCAAACAACTAGAATCCAAGCAAACAACTAGAATCCAAGCAAACAACTAGAATCCAAGCGTGTTATTTGAGTTTGAGGTGTTGCAAACTGTAGAAAAGCTTCTCTTACCTTGTTATAACTGAGAACCTTCAGAACCACCATGTGTATAACCACCTTTAGATTTCATCTGGGCCTGAACAAGGTCCACCTAATGCAAGGATTAGAAATGTTAACTGAAACATAGGAAACATGGTGTTTGTGCAGTACTGTATTGGCTGCATTCTCTAAAGAGAAGCCTTGAACTTACAGATGCCAGGCCCATGTCCCCAGACCCTACATGTGTGGTGTGAACAAAGTTTGTAGGCTCCCCAATCATAGAGCGGTCTATTCGTCGCCGCCGTTTCTGTAAGTATAAACATTTGATAAATAATATATTGCATGTTTGGTTGCTTAAAAACTACAAACTATTCTCCATAAGGCAATGCCTAATGTTGTCTGAAAGAAAAACCTATCACAATTTCACAGATAATGTTTACAGGTATTTCCTTTCTGGAGGGTTTAACCCTCATGATCTCCTCTAGGTCAAACTGACCCAAATCACTAGCTCTTTGTGGCAGAGAGAAGGCGCTAAACCGAATTCTACATCTTACACAGACATATGATGTGCACCGCTGGCATAGCAAGGTGTTAGTTTGAAACCCGAGGACAACAAGAGGGATAAATCGCACTAAAATACAACACAAATACATAAAGAAATAAATAAAAAATAATTACAAAATCAGATGGCGCCATCTGGTGGTTCAAGATGATATTATAAGGACAACAGGAGGATTAAAGAAGAATTTATTGAGGTTACATGGAAAATCCCCATTTATTGTCTCTTTCCTTCCTTTTTGATATCCGATGTTCAAACATGGCCCTCCCATTCTACATCATGGCTTAATAACTGATCCATGCGATTCACCTGACAATGTACATGCTCACATAGCTGGGCGCTACGTTTTAACTTCAGTGTTAAGGATGCATTATTTCTGGTTGACACAATATCTCAATACATTACCGGGCTCATGAAAATAAAACATTATCAATACATCCATGGCCCAGTGAGTTTGCCTAAGAAAAATGGAGGGAATACACTTTTTGGAGGACGGGTTGTTTTCATACTTACAGGTTGGGGCTGCTCTGCAATGCAGCAACTGAAACACACCCAGAATTCAGTCATTCTGACGGCAAAAAAGCCACAGCCGCTTCCTCTCTCTCTCTGTTAACTTGGTTCTCTCTCTTTGTGTCTTCCTGTTTGCAATTTCACAAATAACAAGCTAGATGCCAAAGACAGACACAAGCTTATCTGTGGCAATATGCAAGAACACAAGTAATGGTCCTCCAGCCCTAAAAAAACACTCCCTGTGGACATGAGCACAAAGGGGTAAAGGCAAACGTTAGAAGATGTGCCACATTCCATATCTGCTATAAATGGCAATGGTGTGTGTAACACAGACATGCATTACAGCAGTGGTCTGAAATAAGGCCACCATAGTATGGGAACAGAGAAATTCAATTACAGTCTGTTTCTTACTGTGTTTCTTACTGCATTCAAATTTGTGAGTTGATTTTGTTGCTGTCTTCTTAAACTTTGTGGTAAAACCACGGTAAGAGACATTAATAAACATGAATAACATTAATTAATAAGTTGAAGAAATGTATTTGCTAAGGACAAATTTGTTGGTGCCCCTAAACAATGTCAACTACTACAAGTCTGTAAATGATTGTGAAACTACCATTGGGAATAATACATTTAGATATGTCAGCAATGATCAGACACCACAAAGGCTTTACAATCACAGAGTATACCACGGTCATTGAATTTGTGGAAGTTACACGAGTAAGGCTACTTGTAACTTAGTTACCAGCACTGTTGACCAGACAGATAACTAGTTATGATTATAGTTGAACTTCAAAAATTTGAATAACATGAAAAACCACCCTTACTGAGATCAAATGGTTCAAACACTAGTACCTTTATTCCTACAGTGAATCTACTGTGTGAAAAATGATAGGCGCAGAAATTGTAGGCAATCATGCACTTTTAAATAAAACTGCAGATAGGAAGGAACAAGCAGGTGCGGTTTACAGTATAGGCCGAATACTGTAAACTGTAAAAGTATTTTCCAGAAGTAAAAGTAAAATGCCACTGGCCCTGACAATACTGGATATGTAAATGTTTGACTAAATATATGTATATTCAATAGAAAAACACACCTTTAACACATGAAGTCGCATCTCTGCCAAGCCGAAAGAATCACAGGATCTGACTCCTGATACTCAAACATGATATAAATACGCCTTTGAACTCGTATTACTGCGACGTCCTCAGCACTGTATTGACAATCAAATAGACGTTACGTAATTCTACCACTGCTTCATGTTAAAATCCCCAAAAGCTTTTCCATCTGACATTTCAAGCCGGTCATGTTATTTCTACACTAACAATCATCAATGATGTTGAGCTGATGGCTGAATGAACGTGTTTCATTACCGACTGCAACCCATCGTTCGCCAAGATAGCCAGCTGGCTAGCTGCTACTGTATAGCTTCAATCTGACAGCGTTAGCCTAAATATAACCACAAACACTAGCTTCTCCGGGAAGTCAGGAGGCCAAAACAGTTGCAGGCGTGTGGACGTACGTGTGCACAAGTGAAGCCGTCCACATGGCTTCATCGTATAGGTTTATTCATAAAGTAAAGCTTACCAGAACAGCGGCCGACCGGACGAAGCAGAGATGCTACGGTCGACTGATCGCTAAAAAAATAAATAAAAAAAACGCCTAGCTGCAATAGATGAGGAAATGCGCTTGCTGATCACGTAAACGCACTCGACTTCCGCCGAAAGCCATCACAACTTCCGCTTTGACCCACGTTGTCTTCGTTCGTTCATTCGTTTCCTTATTCAGTAGTGAATACGTTTTCCCTTACTGGTACAGTTGTATTTCATACGGTGAAGATGCGGCCTTTGACGGACGAAGAAACGAAGATTATGTTTGAAAAGCTTTCAAAATAGTGAGATAGTACTAAAGAATTCCCAGCTACATTAAACGTTAGCCAAACGTGTTGCATGACAGCCTCATCGTAACTATACGTTTTCTCTTAACAGCATTGGGGAAAACATCAAACTTCTTGTGGATCGACCTGATGGTACCTATTGCTTCAGGCTTCACAAAGATCGAGTCTACTACATGAGGTAACTTTATTTTAATTTGTCTCAGACAGTAGAATCGACTGCTAACGGTACTGTAGAGGACAGCAGCCGCCGAATAATTAAATGGTAAGGGACCATCATCTAATTTATGTCTCGGGTCAATTACAGTGAGAAAATTCTTAAGTTGGCAACAAACTTCTCCCGTGACAAGCTTGTGTCTGTGGGTACATGCTTTGGCAAATTCACAAAGACCCAGAAGTTCCGTCTGCACATCACGGCGCTGGATTTTCTGGCACCATATGCAAAGGTAACTACAAATTCCAGATCAGTATTCGCACACCCAACACTCTACTTGTATTGATGGTATTGTCAATTGTCTTCCCCCAGCATCAATGTGTTATTAGATTGCAACCATTGATGTGGTATCATGACTGAGTAAATTAACTTTATTTATTTATGTATATATTAAAAAAGTGTATTTTTTAATGAGAACCAATCCATTGGGACATTTGCCAAAATGTGCATATTTTATAAACTGACACCTGCTGTAATGTTAAGTTCAAGGTCTGGGTGAAACCTGGAACTGAGCAGTCCTTCCTCTATGGGAATCACGTAATGAAATCTGGGCTTGGAAGGATCACAGAGAACACAATGCAGTACCAGGGAGTTGTGGTTTATTCTATGGCAGATGTTCCCCTGGTAAGTCCGAAGACTGGCTTTATGTAAAGAAACTGAACTCTGATGGTGTAAAGGTGGTTGTTTTGGTCATAAATAAAGCTACCAATTATTTTGATAAGGACTTCCATTTTCACAGGGCTTTGGAGTGGCTGCAAAGTCAACCCAGGAGTGCAGGCGAGTGGACCCCATGGCCATTGTTGTATTCCATCAAGCGGATGTGGGAGAATATATTAGAAGTGAAGATACGCTAACATAGAATGTATCACAAGCTGGACTGACAACCCCTGTTCCATTTTTCTAAATGTAATTTTTGGACACCAACCTTGAGGCTGCACCATGTAGTCATCCCATTTAGTTAAAAGGATCTTCCTTACTCAAGGAATCTTTGACTGTAGGCATTTTCCTGTCTGTGTCCTGTCTCTGGATTTGAACAAGAAATCTGCTCAATAGAGCTTAATTTTGCCACCTGTGCCTGGCCAGCTACATTTATATTCTGAAGTTGCTGCTGAAGAAGTCTACAAATGCACTCACTCTAGCATTGTTAGAAGTCAAGGAAACTGTTTATTCTAGAGACAGTCTATTCATGATGTATTGTTTTGAACTGCTTAAGTCACAATATATACACTGTAAGATTTGTGGTCTGGTATCTTCGTACCAACATCTGAAATAAAGATACAGCACCTGCATACATTGGAAATATTTATTGGACAGCACAGCCCAAAGGTATTAAAAGAAAAATCTGCCAAAAGCTTAAAAAAAAATAGGGCACTCAAGTACACTTTAAACATCCTTTTGACAAACCAGTTTTTTTTTTTACACTAGATTTAGCTTCTTCATGGTCCTCCACCTGTCCTTGAGGTTGACACTTGTTCGTTCTTCAAAGGGGTAACGTGCCAGCATTTTGGACCATTTCCCTTCACCATATTTGGCCACTGCATCTCTCAACATCTGAGTCTCTTCGTCACTCCAGAACTGAAACAATTAGCCTTTAATATGGCATTCAATTCCAATATTTTAAAGACTGCTATTAATGATGCAACTTCTCCCTAGCGAGTGTATTTACTTAACCCTCGTAATGTACTCAGAAATCTCGTTTTTGGCCACATGGCGGCGCCATCTGATTGTGTATGATTGTGTTTTTCAATTGGCATTGCTGAGTGTATTTATTTATTGTTTTATGTATTTATGTAGTTTTTGTGCCTTTACCCTTCTTGTTGTCCTTGTGTTGTCCACACCTTGCTGTGCCAGCAGTGCACATCATGTGTGTGTAAGCTGTAGAATTAGGTTTAGCGCCTTCTATCTGCCACA
>JAODUG010003319.1:0-11362 GCA_027564795.1 Aphredoderus sayanus
TAAAAGGAATGAACACTTGAAATATATCAGTCTGTGTGGAATGAATGTATACATTATACAAGTTTCACTTTTTGAATAGAATTACTGAAACAAATCAACTTTTTGATGATATTCTAATTATATGACCAGCAGCTGTATATATTAAATAAATAAAATCTCTTGCATAACAGCCTAAAACATTAAAGCTTACACCCTAGGGATGCAACTTAGGCATTTTCCATGTGGGTCTGTATGTCATGCATCTTCCAGATAAAGTAAATTGGGTATCACTACGTTTACCTTGGCCCAGTGCTCCATTGAGGACTATCTATTTAGTAGTACGCTCTGCTGCTCTATGTATTGAAAGGTGCTGTACACATACATTTTATTATTTACTGCTCAATTCATAGCCTGCCTATTTATTGGTGCGCAAAGTAGACACGGATTGTTTATATCCAGTACGCAGTTAGCCTCTCTCTGTCGCTGTCTCTCGGTCTCGGTCTCTCTCAGTAGAGTACCGTAGTAGAGAGTTCCCACTGTCCTTTTCCTGTTATGCCTGTACTGTAACAGGGCTCCAGACTACCAACCTTCTCAGTTGGGTGCACTAGCACATGATTTTGTCGCACCCATTGGGGAAAAATAAAAAAACAAAGTAGGAACCGCATGGTATGAGTTTCCTACAATGGATGGGTCGCATTTTACGCACACGGTATAGGATACCCTTCCTAACGCAACTACTGGCAGGCCTACTGCATTAGCATGCATGCATCAACATGCACACTCATCATCCGTTGTATAGGAGTTGGTTCTCCCTCTCTTCCTAGTACTAGTAGTGCGCCGGCTGCAAGTCGCTGCCCCAATGCCACTGGTTTGGTTCGTATATATCATCAATAAATAAAGAACATTGCTAATGTTAACTATATTTTTCAACTATTAATTTGTTTGACAGAGTGTCGTAGTCGCGGACAGCTCAGAAAAACAATAGAGTAGCCATTAGGCTATGTATAATTTACATTTCTTTTGCATTTTTTCATTTTAAATGATTTTTAATTCATTAATTTTCATTCAAAGCGTTTGATCGTTTAATTTTTTTTAATTTCTTTTAATGCTTAGTTAGCAACAGTTAATACGGGATAGGCCTAGCCTATTTGTCAGGGTTGATATTAGAAGATTTGGGAGATGTATTTATTATCCTCTCAAAATCTAAATTAACTTAGACTATGTTAGAAAGTACACCTTCTTTAATAAAAACTTGTCCATGGGCATTATGAGTATACCTACAGTATGCGCCAGTCATTTGACTGATAGTAGGTTTCAATAGGTTGATAGTAAAATAGTAGAACAGCAGTTGGTTAGCTCACTTCATAAAGCACACTGCTGCAGTGTTCATCACTTTGAGATTCAGGTTCAAAGCTCCTTAGGTTATGTTTTGTTCATATGGAAACATTTTACATTTAATACATTTTTGAACTTGTGTATGTCTATGCTTATGTTCTATGCTACTCCCAGATTGCCATTTAGTAACAAATAGCATCACTAAAGCAAAACATTAGAATGGTTCGAATAAGTCTTTTGCTCAAGCTAGAGTCACGCAACGCAGACCATGGTGTGGCCAGCTCTTATCCACTCTGATCAGAGGATAGCCTGCTTTCACTCACCTAAAATGAGGCCTCATGTAATTCATTGTGTCAGTAAGATACTGTATAGGCTAAAAGTATCCCTAATGGACATACTGTAAGAACGACCTCCCCTCTTCTTGCTGGATTGCTAATGTTGGACAGAAAAATAGCCGCATCAACTCAGAAATATGTTATTATACTTCAGTGGGGCTTGACAAGAAAATGAATGTGATCCACACTTACAATGTCGGAACCCATCTGCCCTTTCAGACAGCACGCTATGCGCATACTTGCGAAACTTGGCTGTAAACATGTTTCAAAGATGGGGCTTTTCCTCTCAATACCTCAATAAATCAACTTATGTTATTTCTTGGAATTAAGACCATGATTCAGACGCACACAAGCCACAATATCAGCTTTTCCTCCTTTTTCATTTCCGTCTCTGGCTGGCTGCCTTGTTTCTATTGGCCGCGTGGGCATTCGTCACAGCGCATGCCCGCAAAACCGCAGCAGCGCAAGCGGTGCCGTTGTCGATATTGGTCTGAAAGTATGGCATATGAAATGGCCTTGATGATGATTCATTCATCTGTTGATAAAGAAGATTATACTGTACTGTACAATAGTCTCACATAACCTACAATACAGTACTGTACAGTACACATGCATTGAGTTTATGTATTTATTGTATTGGAATACAGTAGCGGGCAAGGCAGGTAATATATAAATGAAATGAATAACTACACAAAGTTATTTCTGCTGACAGAAGGTCAGACAGGTGACAGTCCGTTGATACTCAAACAACTTGTTGAAAAGTGGGACCATACTCCATGCATCCATTTACATTTGTAAATGGATGCTGTAACGGTTGGCCGAAACGGCCGGTGGTCAAACAATGTTTCAGTTTCGGTCTTTACAACCCGCAATTGGGCCAGCCGGCAACAGCTGAACGCTGTCTCTGTGTCATGGCGATGCGGCGCCATAAGACAGTCAGACAAGGCCAAACTAATAACTAATCATTTAAATATTGAGGTAAGATTCAAGCGGCCCTTCCCAACATGGACGGAACCTCGTGTTAACTGAAATATGATTTGCTCGGCGAAGCTCGAATCAGACTTGTGTGACAAGTGAAATAGGAGAAACACAGTGAAAACTGAGAAAAGAAAGAAGGAGGAGAAAGATATCGGTCGGGCTGAAAATATAAGAATTAAGAGGAAAGAACGTTGTTAAAAGAGGCAGCTAAATGTGCCAAAAACAGACCTTTTTCATGGTGGAAAGGTTGTGGCAGGCTCAGACGAGGCAGGAGAATTTGTTCATGCGTTCATTTGTTTTTCAATATAAAACGAAAAAACTTGTTTTTTTAATATTCGTTTACAAAACAAATATGAAAAAACGGATGGCATACAGTCAAATTGAATATTGCCAAGATATAATAAGTTTTGGATGTTTATAATTCAATCATTGTCTCTGTGTTATTTAATCAGGACACATCCACTAGTTGGGTTTACATTTAGACTTGGGTCACACGGCCCACGTGAATTACGTTACAGAAAACGGCCAAGGCTTTTTCCATACAGTCAACACCATCTGACCCATTTGTTCTCATGCTAGTAACCTAATGGCCCATCATGTTTCTGGAGATTTAAATGGATGCTCCAGTGCTCAGGGCTAACACTAACGATTAACAGCTTTTTTTTTTGCCTACACTGAATCTACTGTTTCAGTGGGCAATTGCCAGACAATACAGGTTGTTATTTTCCATTAAAGACTTCCCCGACAGCCAGTCACACAGTTATTTTTGAAAGTAGCTACTTCATTTTATGAATAAACATGTAAAACAAAGCAGTAGGTTGGTAGGATATTTCGATTTATTTAAAAGCCTGTACAGTAGGCCTAGGCAACAGTAACGCATCAGACAATGCTTATTTTTGTGTGTGGGTGGGGGAGTCAGAGACGTCGCTGCCGAAATCTAAGCTGTTGTATCTATATTCCAGTTGCACATTCAAAAGAAACAGCGCTATTCTGATCGAAATAGTGGAAACCATGTGATAAAAACAAATAGCCTACACCAATTAATAACTATAGTAATTAAAAAATAATTAATTAAAAAATAATTAATAAAATAATCAGTTAATTAAAATGATTAACTTTGAATTATTGGAATTAGACTATTTTTGATTTTATAAGGCGGCGCTCCGGCGTTTTGCGAGAGGCAATAATGTTTAGGCTTCCAGCTTTTTTAGCTTTTCTCCTAATCTGTTGAATTAACATGTCTATCGCAGATTTAAACACTGCATAGTGGAAATCAAGTCAGAATAAATTTGCGAGATACACACATCCCTCTCCGGGAACCATCACCTTATCGTGGTGGAGGGGTTTGTGAGTCCATGTGAACCTGAGAGCTGTGTTGTCTGGAGCCTTGTGCTCCTGGTAGGGTCTTCCAAGGCAACGTGGTCTCAGGGGAGGGGCCAGACAAAGAATGGTTCACAAGACCCCATGGAAAAAACCAAGAAAGGAACAGTTAACTTGCCCGGAGGAAACCCAGGGCCTCCGTCTGGAGCCAGGCCCAAAGGGAGGTCTCGTCGGTGGGCGCCTGATGGCCAGGTTTGCCATGGAGCCCGGTCGGACACAGTCTGAACAAGAAACGTGGCACTGTCCTCTCCATCCTATGGGCCCACCACTCGTGGGATGAACTCTGAGGCCATGGTTCTCAGCAGGAAAATGATGGAGTGCCTATTCCAGGTAGGGAATGAGTCCTTACCCCAAGTGTAGGATTTCAAGTACCTCGGGGGTTTTTGAGCAGGAGATGGGCTGAAGAATCGGAGCAGCGGGAGTGGTATTGCAATCGCTTTAACGCAAAGTTGTGATGAAACAAGAGCTGAGCCAGAAGGCAAAGCTCTTGATCTACCGGGCAATTTTCATTCCTACCCTCACCTATGATCATGAAGGTTGGGTTGTAACCGAAAGAACAAGATCGCGGGTACAAGTGGCCAAAATGGGTTTCCTCAGGAGGGTGGCAGGTTTTCCCTTTCCCCTTCACGTTGAAAGGAGCCAGTTGAGGTGGTTTGGGCATCTAGTAAGATTGCCTCCGGGGCGCCTCCCTAGGGAGGTGTTCCAGGCACGTCCAACTGGGAGGAGGCCTCAGGGAAGACCCAGGACAAGGTGGAGAGATTAAATCTCCACACTGGCCTGGGAACGCCTCGGGATCTCCCAGTCAGAGCTGGCCAATGTGGCTAGGGAAAGCTTGGGGTTCCCTGCTGGAGCTGCTGCCTCCGCGACCCGACCTCGGATAAGTGGTTGAAGATGGATGGACATTTCTATCCCATGGGATTGGCAAATAGCATGCCCCCCAAAACGCAATCTACACCATGTAGATTGTGTTTAGGTTTTGCATTGGAATATGTTCATTATCTGACATAGGCTACTGTACTACAGTCTCAAGATAAACATATTTGTTATTATAGCCTATTAATCATAGGATCATTCGTTTTTACTGACCAGTGCTGCAGCTCCCCACAATGAAAGAAGAATGGAATTTTAAGGATTATTATTATTAGGGGTCCAAGCAGTGAAGCTGCTAGATCCCTATTGTAATTGTAAGGATTATTAGGGGTCCAAGCAGTGAAGCTGCTGGAGCCCTATTAGAATTGTAAGGATTATTATTATTATTATTATTATTATTATTATTATTATTATTATTATTATTATTATTATTATATTACGCTAAAAGTGATTGCCCAGCCAAAACTGTAAGGCCCAGAACCATGAAACTTTACAACATGGTCATAAATTGCCCCCATTACTCAGACCCCTAAAACTAAGGTACTATGCCCACAGCTGCCGCTGTAATAACGGATTTTACCTTTTTGCATATATCTCAAAAATGGCTTATTCTATTTTCAGTTCTTTCGTCTTAATCTAAAGCCTTTCGCATCTTTCCTTCACTGGCTTTCTGCTCTAAAAATGCTTCACTTATGCACCAATTCCCAGAAACTGAATGCAAAATAAACTAGTCTGAGACCTCTTATCCAAATCTCATGAAATTTGGTACCATGATCACATGTCAATATCTTAAAAACCGCTAAAGCAAAAAATGCGAAATTTCGAACTTTGCACATTTGCATACATTAAGTAAAGAGCAAATTGGCTGTCTCATCAATATGGCCGCCAAATGGCTAATTAAAGTTCAAAAGAATGTAAGTTCTGTTGTGAATGTCGAGTCGAAATTTGGTATATAGGTCTATAATGTAACATAGAAGGGCTGTACAAAACATTGGCACAATTAGCCAAAAGGTGGCGCTACAACATCCACATTTGAATTTTAGACCATATTTCCATAATTACTAAAGCTAATTTCAAATTTTCCATTTTCTACAATGAACTTTTATCAAGTTGCATTATAAAATTTACTTTTTACAAGTCATTTGTGCTGCATTTTAACAATATATGAAAAACCTTTCATCAACTAGTCTTAGACTGCTACACAGATTCAAATGAAATTGAGAATAAAGCATCTACAGACCATTTAAATAAAAAGTTTAAAGTTTGTTTATGAGGCCATGCATTTACAATGGAGTTAAAAAGGTAATCTGACTGTCCAATCAACTTCTTATTGAGTATACAGGTGTATTACTTCATATATGTTAGATTATCATCAAAACAATTAATGAATTATCTTTATTTATCATATTTTAGTATGTCACACTAAAACATTGAGAAAATAAATGTTCTGCATAATGTTTATTGGAACAAAAACAATCGTAGTTAAAAGCAGTTTCGGTGGCCTACTGGTTAGTAAAACTCATCTCAGTTCTGATGAGTTGGGTTGGGTTGCAATCCTGGGGGGGAAAATGTTCTTTTCACAACCAAAAAGTACAAATGTGTTTTTAGCTTCAAAGTACATCTTTCTTCAATATTTTGGCTCTAATGACATTGTTCTCTAAGATTTTAAATATTGAGGATATCAACTGAAAAATAGCATGCATTTAAGCTTTCACCCGTGCCATGGTCATGGTCAAATCCTACACCTCCAATCTTTCATGTATAACAGACATTACATTTCGCAAAAGTATAACAAATGTTTTCACAATGTAATTCTTTCAAAATTTCACAAAAGCCATTCTTGCTTTTATGTTGCCATCTACTGTTGTTATTGAATCTGTCACTCTGAAACATTAAGAAAATACAATCTTCGACAATGGTCTACATAAAGTTATTTTTATTTACAACAAAAACATTACATGTTTTCGGTTTGTCTATATGGCATAGGGGTAAAGAAACACTGTCTCAGTTCTGAAGGACATGGCTGTGAATAATCAGGTAACACATTTAGTTTTTACTGCCAAATAGTTATATATTTGTTGCTGCAAACTATAGCTTTATTTTTGGCTGTAATGACATTTTTTTCTAACATTTTAATTAATGAGGATATCAAAGGACAAAAACCATGCATTCAGCATTCACCCCTTTGTCATATGTCGAAAATCTACAACTTTGATCTTTCGGGTTCTTTCAGAATTTGACAAGAGCCATTCCTGGTCTTATGTTGCCATCTACTGTTGGTATTGTAAAACTCATTTTGGTTCTCAATGTAATTTATTTGAGAAGAAAAACAAGTGTGTCACACTAGCTGCCCGCGTGGCAGCTAGTGTGACATTAGTGTGACATTAGGGAACCATCCTGGATGACTGTGACATTAATTTGCAGCCCTGACATGTCCATTTACTCCATTTGGCTTACTCTCTGCAAGACACCTCAATTTCAGGGCGTGCTTGGACCCCGATCATTGCCACTTGCAGCTATATTTAGGGGTCCAAGCAGCAAAGCTGCTGGATCCCTATTGTAATTGTAAGGATTATTATTATTATTATTATTATTATTAGGGGTCCCTATTGTAATTGTATTTAAAACTTGTGTAACTTTTTCCAGACGCAAGTGAAATATTCGGGCCATGAACTATCTGCTGATGGGGTGGCGACAGACCCAGAAAAGGTTGCAGTTGTAAGAGGCTGGAAGACTCCAACTAACTTAGCAGAGCTTCGGTCCTTCCTTGGATTTTCCAGGTATTATCGCCGCTTTATAGCTGGATTTTAAGATGGCTTCCCCTTTGCATCAGGTAGTAGCACACTTCAGGGTAAAAAAAGGGTAAGACACCAACCATTGGTTTCAACATGGACTGTAGAGTGTGACAAATGGTTTTATTAGCTCAAGAAAGCATTAGTCTCTGCACCTGTATTAGCACATGCAGACTTTCAGGCAATGTGTCTGCAGTGTGTAGTGGGACAGTTATTTATTGCAGTGATTTAATCTGTAAAATTTTAGAAGTGTTCACTTTTCTTAGAGCTACCTGCTATCTTGACGCTGGATGGTTGGGTTTAATTAGAGTTTGGAAGTTGGAAGTATAAGTCCACCCCAAGGGCAACCCCATATATTCTTATGCAATTTTACCAGCTCAATCGCCGGGGCAAACTACGTAAATACAACCCGGAAAATTAAAAACTGAAGTCGACGAGCAATTATGACCCTCCGGAGTGCTGCAAAACAAACCTTCATATTAAAATACATGTATTTAATGCACTAAAAACCCACATCTTAATATAATAAAAGGTTATGTTAAGCTACCTGTTGCACCAGTACATTTATCTGACCGCCCAGCCACTCTGCACAAAACCAAGCACCGCTAAAGAAACAATTAAAACACTATTAATACACAAAACAATTTAACAATTTCAAAACAACATTAAAACAGTCTTACTCGGTTCTGGATTGCTTGTCAAGGTGAGGTGTGCACTTGCCTCACCATACCGACCAGAAACTGTTAATCTTCCCCTTTCCTCAATTCACTATTTATATACTTCCGAAGTGCCCACCTGCATTTAATTATATGCATAGTGCCACCCGCTACAATTTCTTTTCTTTTTTCTTTCATTTTCATTCAGACCCACTTCTGGATGATGACATTGGATTGGAAACAATGAGAGAGAAAAACAAATTGCCTATAACCATATGTCGCAGCCTCAATAAATAAATAGTCTTATTTAATTAATGAATAAATTCAAATAAAAAATATAGAATAGCTAGATTTAAAAATTAATTAAATGAATTAGCTTAAATTAATTAGCTATAGGCCTACTCAGTGAATCTCCTGTAAATCTCCCGTTTTCATAACGCTAGGCATAGGCTATAATTAAATCGGGGTTTGGGATTACAGATGCAGGCTATTGTTATATTCTGGTTTTTGTTACAAACAAAAAGTAAAACAAAGAATTTTCCCTGAGATTTGGGGCTATTGATAGAATTGTTCAGGATGACACATTTTAAATATCCTAATAGAATAACAAAAACAAATAAGTCTTTAACTTAGGGTACTGTTCTAAAAATGTATCCTATACAATGTTTCTTTTATAGTCTATTTTTTTTATATAGTTTATATAGTATAGTAATGTAAAAGCAAACTAGCCGGTGTTGGTTTTCTAGCTTGCTAATTTATATAGGGCATACTACTGGTTGGTATTTCATTATACATCATCGATTAATTGTCTCTGGCCCCCTACTGGTGAGGGGTAACCATGAGAAATACAGTAGGTTAGTCTCTCTGAACCGCTGACTGGCTCACCACTGTAGAGACAAGGGATTCCTATTTGTAGATGATTGGCCCTCTTTCTGGAGCAGACCGCATGTTGAGAAAGGACGGCCTACATCCCACGGATGAAGGTGCCATTACTCTTTCTAGAAATATAGATAGATGTATAACCCAGGTTTGACACGCCACTTTAAAGCATGCGTGGGTACAGGATAGGACATTCTTAGAGGGTGCGGAGTCTGCTAGTTTAGAGAATATGGGGCAAGCACTCAGTGTGCATGTCAGCAATACATCCTCAGAGGATGTACAGTAAGATGAGGAATTATAGTGAGTGCTACTGGCAGCAGTAACATTTGTACAGACAATTCATCGAGCTCTCATACCTACTTAAATAAGATTCCGCAGTGAATGAAATGCATTTAAATGCTAGCGTGATCCAAAACAGTGTAATCTAATCAATATAAAAACTCAGGACATGAAGGGGAGGGACAAGCCATCTTTAAAATATGACACCAGAATTTTGAATGTTGGCCTCATTAATATCAGTTCACTCTCCTCTAAAGCTCTTTTAGTTAATGACTTAATTAGTGACCATAGATTAAATATGTTGGGCCTCTGCGAAACATGGTTGATACCGGATTAATTCTTATTACTAACTGATGCATCACCACCAAGTTATGTTAGCTCGCATGTTGCGCGTAAGTCCAAAAAAGGTGGTGGGGTTGCGCTGATTTATAAATCTGATATTGATTTAAATCCCAAAGTTAATAACATGGAGTCATGAGGTACTTGTAATGTGGTCATCGAGCTTGGAACCTATTTATTTGGCTGTTGTATATCGTCCTCCTGGATGGTACGCTGAATTTACTGAATTTCTTTCCATAACACATAATGATGATATATTACTCAAAGGAGATTTTAATATTAATGTCAACTGCCCATGTGAACCCCTTACTAAAGCTTTTATGAATATTATTGATACTTTCGGCTTTTCCCAAAAAATACATGAATCAACACATAAAAATGGTAACACTATTAACCTTGTTTTAGTCAGGGGCATAGATGTCAGTAACGTGGTGGTATTATCATATACATCTGCATTGTCCGACCATTTTTTTATTAAATTCAAAATTTCGATACAATCCAAACTGAGGGATAACAAATTAATTGACAGTTTTATCATTTCAGCACTTGGTGATCAGTTACAGTCGGCCACCATACCATTTGTCAACTATGCGGGCCCTGTTAATTCTCTAACAAACGAATTTAATGCGACGCTTTGTAATACATTGGCCTCTGTTACTCCTTTAAAATTGGCGTTGCAAATTAGGAAGCCAACTCCTTGGTTTACAGGTGAGTCGCGCGTGCAAACCTGTACAATGGCGTTCAACAAAACTCGATAGCTGTTATCAGGCGTGGGAAGAAAGTCTGTTAAGTTATAAACGAGCACTCTCGGCGGATAAATCAACGTATTAGTCAACATTAATTAGTTCTAACAAAAATAATAAAGATTTTGTTTGACACTGTTGCAAGACTTACACAGAAGCGGGCATCCCTGGGCACAGCTAATGATTTTATGGAATTTTTCACATAAAATTGACTTAATTTGTGAAGAAATGATCCCATCACCTCTTTGTATTGGTAAATTAGTTAGTAGGCGTAAAGGTTGGTGATGCGGTTTTGTTTTCATGACTAGATACTGTTTCCTTGTCTACCCTATCAGAACTAGTAGCTAAAGCTAAACCTACAAATTGATCACTTGATCAATTACCGGGAAAAATCATTTAAGAATTATTTTCAATCACTCTCATTTGGCATCGTACCTATAGCTTTTAAAACTGCAGTTATTAAACCATTACTAAAAAAACCTTCCCTTGATCCTGAAATCCTTAATAATTACAGGCCGGTCTCCAATCTCCCTTTCATCTCTAACATTTTTGAAAAAAGAAATAGTAGCACAACAAATTATTGACCATATGAATATTAATGAATTATTTGAAATATTTCAATCGGGATTTAGAGCTCTCCACTCTATTGAGACTGTACTTATGAAAGTTGTTAATGATTTATTACTTACTATGGATGTGGATACCTCATCTGTGCTGTTCCTATTGGATTTAAGTGCAGCCTTTGATACTGTGGATCACAATTTGCTCCTTAAAAGATTAACAACATATCTCGGAGT
>JAODUG010003322.1:0-11360 GCA_027564795.1 Aphredoderus sayanus
TATGATGTGCACTGCTGGCACAACAAGGTGTGAGTTTGAAACCCAAGGACAACAGGAGGGTTAAAAGGCACAAAAATGCCTGTGTGTACCTGAGCTGTTACCATGGTGAGAATGATAGACATTGGAGTTGAAGGAAGTGCTCAGAGGAGTGAGCGTCTGCTGGGAAGAGAAAGCTCCTCCCCCTGACCTTCTCTGATTGCGCAGTTTCTCCTCCCTCCTCCACTTGGCCCGCCGATTGGAAAACCACACCTGTGGATTAATCAGATAATTAATCCATCATAATTACAAAAACTAGAACAATTAGATCTTATTTTACAATGAACGTTATTCAGATTATCAATCTGTTACTGTTACAGTATACAAACTATATACAGTAGGCAGTCCTTAATGGAAATGTAACATTTTAAAACAAATAACATAATAATTTATTAATGGAAGACAAATTTACTGGCATTTATTCTAAATTGTACACCTTCCTCCTACTACTAAATAGTAGCAAGCAATTGTAAACCCAATCAAATAGCAAAATCAAATGTAGTTAGAGCCCTTCCACTTTAATTTCTCGCTCACTATGGAAATATTGCCACAAGGTGGCAGTAAAGCCTAATATAAAACATGCACCTGAATGCGTGCCTCTGGAAGGTCGATCTTTGTTGCCAGCCTCTCTCTTGCGAAGACATCTGGGTAATGTGTTCTTTCAAACTCTGAGAGAGAAGAGAGTGTAATTTGGTCCTATGTTGTAATCCATGTTGTAGGTGCTGTTTGTGTAAGTTCCCACAGCATTTGTGTACTTTCTTACGGTAGTCTACATGCTGCTTACAATTACACTGTATGTATAACCTACTACCACAGTCTAAAGTACTAATGCATTATACTATGTAAACTACCGGTATGTGAAAACACCCTTTCCAAAACCTTAGTAGATGACCCCTCTAACAGGAAAAGTATACATTCTGTATAAACATGTATACAAGTTGTAATATACTGCACTATCATGCACTAATGCACACTACCCCTGTAACAGGAAAACGTTTCCTCTAGGAAGCCTGTGGTGGAAGATGTGTTGGCATGCTGAGGCCGGGGTGCAACACAAGCCTCAGGTACAGACCCTTCTCCAGGGCGTCTATCTGCTCCTGGCTGAAGCTGGTGCGATTTCTCTGGAGCTTCCTCTTCAACTGCAGGTGCAGCTGGGCATCGTCTCCCTCCTCCCGTTCCCTCTGCCCTCCCTCAGCTCCCATCAGCCCCATGCCCACCTCCTCCACAACACAGCTGTCTGCAGGAGGAGGAGGATGTTAAGAGAGAAGGAAGATCTGTAAACATGTAGGTTCCTTACACAGTGTGTTGTTTATTACAGTTCTGTCATTTGTCCAGCCTTTACTTGCGTAAACTCTGGGACACAGCGCTGGCTAACTGTCAAAACCCACCTTATACAGAGGAATTCATTGGGAACGTAACAAACACAAGTCTTGCTGTTTGCAGGCTCTTTAAAATCTGTTAAATAAGTAGGCTATGATTACTGCTTAAAAGAAATGGAAAGCACTAGCATCATATCAGAATTATGTATACAGACTTGTTAACAGCCAACTACTACCCCACTTCCTGATAGTGCTGACATGGTTACAGTGGCCTATGTGTCAGATCACAAGTCACGTGTGTCGTAATTCCACTGCTTCATCCAAAGGCGTGGAACCCAGGCAAAACAGAAGTTTCTGTTACAGTACATTGAACATACATTGAACAAATCCAATTGAGCCTGTAGTGGCTCTTCCTCACTAAGTACTAAGACACTATTACAGCAGTGATTAGGGGTTATGGCCCCAGAAGGGTCTCTGAGATACCCTCTCTTCACATGATGTTGTGTATGTGGAGTGTACTTACCTTCGCTGTGAGGTGGCATGGAGCTGTGCTGGTACCAGCTGTTGGCTGCTGTCCAGTCTGTGCCGCTCTGTAAATTAAGCATGGTGAGTTTCTCACACATGACCCAGACCTCTCTCTCTCTTTCTCTCTCTCTCTCTCTCGCTCTCTCTCTCTCTCTCTCTCTCTCTCTCTCTCTCTCTCCAATTCCTGACCACACTGCCGCTGAGCTCTGAGCCCTGACCGCTCTCTTCAGATCAGAGCAAAGGATCTAGAAGGGAAGTGAAGGACAGGCAGAGAGAGAAAGACAGACACATGAGAGAAAATGAGAGACAAGGACAGAAGAAACAGAAATATGTTATAAATATAAACTTTAAAAACTTTCATCATGGACAAGGAGAAAAAGAGAGAGGTTGAAATAGACTGAATCAAATGAAAGGAAAATGGATCGAGCTGATGGTTATAAGATACTCCCCCAAACAAAAGATCATAGGTTTGAATCCCCACATAACACCACAATTGCAAACTACTTGCTACTGCACAGCAGCTTGGCTGAATCTACAGCCAATCAGAGGATCCAAGATAAAGGTAATGTAATGTAACAGTATAGTTTTCATTACATGAAAAATATACTGTTAATTAAAATTATAGTCGCAAGCAATATCACATAGACAGACATACATGGTTATTAACTGAAATTGTCTTTACATACTGTACAAGCATGTAAGTATGGCCGTATACAATTAACCTCCAGATGCATGCACACAAATGCACATACTTTGTAAACAGGCTAATTATACAAGCACCATACTGTACCCTGTGAGAGTCATGTTGTAGATGTTATTTACACAATGCCTAACACAACTGCATGTTAATTAATGACACTAATAACACAGACAGAGTGGCTTATTGTCATCAATAGCATTGAAATAATGCATTCCTATGTTCTAGTGATTTTAATAAAAAGAACATTTACCCATGTCAGTAACACTTTAATCCCTTGAAATGTTTTATGCCAGAAGAGGGCACAAACCACAGCACTGACATGGCTGCCAATGCATTTGAATCCCAAGCACAGTGCTATATTAGTGCTATATTACAGCCCAGTAATTATGTGTTAAGTACAGGGTAAGTAAGGTGAAACTAAAAATAAGCAAAGAGTATGAGTCTTGAAATTATTGATTATTATTGGATTTTTTATAAACAGTTTACAAATAATATAGAACCATCACTTTTTCTTGGTGGACAGGGTTTGTGAGTCCCTATGAACCTGAGAGCTGTGTTGTCTGGAGCCTTGTGTCAAGATACGTGCGCGGGGAAAAACGAGGAGGACCCAAGCGCGGAAACAGAGGCTGACAGACTGGTTTGCAAAACGGAAAAAATACTTTAATTAAACAAAGACAGAAAACAGTACTGTAAATGTAGGGTTGGAGAGATCCGGAGAGGTGAGTAGGCGTAGCTGCTGGAGAGATGAGCGTCGAAGAGGCAGGCGGACGGAACCGCTGGTGAGTGGAGCGTCGAAGATGCAGACGGGCGGAACCGCTGGTGACAGACGTGTCCACAAAGAGAAAACGCGGGCGGGACCGCTGGTAACAAAAGTGAAGCGATGTACTGGCGATGAGTGTCAGGGTGGATGGTGCTTATGAACTGCCTCTCCCGGAAGCAGGGACCAAGATACCGCACGTGAGTGCTAATCGTCAACAGGTGCGGCCGTGCTGGCGACGCTGTCCAGTGCTGAAGCCGCAGCCCAGCGCTGTCCAGCGCTGGCGCAGCCGCGAACCGTGACACCTTGTGCTCCTGGTAGGGTCTCCCAAGGCAAAGTGGAATCAGGGGAGGGGCCAGACTAAGACTGGTTAACAAGACCCCTTATAGAAGAAACGAGAGGAAGAGTTACCCTGCCCGGAGGAAGCCCGGTGCCCCCGCCTGGAGCCAGGCCCAGAGGGAGGGCTCGTTGGCGAGCGCCTGGTGGCTGGGTTTGCTACGGAGCCCGGTCGGGCACAGCCCTAAGAAGCAACGTGGCACTGTCCTCTCCATCCTATGGGCCCACCACTCGTGGGATGAACCGTGGGGGTCAGGTGCGCTGTCATATGGGTGGCAGTGAAGGTCATGGACTTGGAACGTCACCTTTCTGTGGGGGAAGGAACCGGAACTTATGTGGGAGGTGGAGAACTACCAATTAGATCTGGTGGGGCTTACCTCTACACACACCTGTCAACAGATCACCATCTGGTGGTGAGTTGGGTCAAGTGGAGGGGGAAGACTCTGGACAGACCTGGTAAGCCCAAGCGGGTGGTGCGTGTGAACTGGGAACATCTGGAAGATGCCGCTGTCCGCAAGATCTTCAACTCTGACTGAGCTTTTCTGGCACCCCTGTGGAGGTTGGTGACGTTAAACCTGAGTGGGCAATGTTCAAAGCGTCCATTGCTGAAGCTGCAGCGAAGAGCTGTGGTCTTAAGGTCTTAGGTGCTTCAAGGGGCGGTAACCCTCGAACATTGTGGTGGACACCGGTGGCCGTCTGCCTGAAGAAGGAGACCTTCCAGGATATTTTATACTGGAGGACTCCAGAGGCAGTTGCAAGGTACCGACAGGCCCGAAGGTCTGCAGTCTCAGCCATGAAAGAGGCAAAGCAGTGGGTGTGGGAGAAGTTCGGAGAAGACATGGAGAAGGACTTTCAGTCGGCACCAAGGTGTTTCTGGAAAACCATCCACCACCTCAGGAAGGGGAAACAGTACAGTAAGGATGGGACACTGTTGACTTAGCACGGTGGAAGAAACACTTTGAGGAACTCCTGAACCTGACTAACACGCCCACTATGGTAGATGCAGAGTTGGAGGCTGATGGGGGGATCATCTTCAGTTTCCCTGGCGGAAGTTGCTGAGGTAGTCAAACAACTACACAGTGGCAAAGCCCCGAGGATTGATGAGATCCGTCCGGAAATGCTGAAAGCTCTGGGTGTGGAGAAGATGTCATGGATGACTTGCCTCTTTAACATTGCATGGAAGTATGGGACATTGCCGAAGGAGTGGCAGACTGGGGTGTTGGTTCCCCTATTCAAAAAGGGGGACCAGAGAGTGTGTGCCAATTATAGATGTATCAAACTTCTCAGCCTCCCTGGAAAAGTCTACTTCAATGTTCTGAAAAGGAGGGTTCGACCAATAGTCGAACCTCAGATTGAAGAGGAACAATGCAGTCCTGGTCGTGGAACAAAGGACCAGCTCTTTACTCTCACAAGGATCCTGGAGGGGGCTTGTGAGTACGCCCATCCGATCTACATGTGTGTTGTGGATCTGGAGAAGGTGTATACTCCCACAGTATCCCCAGGGAGATACTGTGGGAGGTGCTGAGAGAGTATGGTGTGAGGGGTTCCCTTCTTAGAGCTATCCGATAACTTTATGCCCAAAGCGAGAGCTGTGTCTGGATTCTCAGCGATATATTAGACTCGTTCCAGGTGGGGGTTGGTCTCCACCAGGGCTGCGCTTTGTCACCAATCCTGTTTGTGGTATTCATGGACAGGATATTGAGGTGTAGTCGTGGTTGGGAGGGATTTCGGTTCAGTGGCCTGGGGATCTCATTGCTGCTCTTTGCAGATGATGTGGTCCTGATGGCATCATCAGTCCGTGACCTTAAGCACTCACTGGATCGGTTTGCATCCTAGTGTGAAGTGGCTGGGATGAGGATTAGCACCTCTAAATCTGAGGCCATGGTACTCCAGGTAGGGAATGAGTCCTTACTAGGGCTGGCCCGAATACCATTTTACAGGCTTCAAATGCTCGTTGGTATTTCCGAACGAGTATTCGAAAACTCGTTCTCAAAAAGTCCCATTAAAAATATGGGAACATGTACCGCTATCGTTTCCGACTGAATGCCTCATTTTCAGCACATTAGCCGCAGTTAAGTTTAGGCTAACATCGCTACAGAAATAACCTTTTAAATCATCGGTTGGTTTTACCAGCTGCGTAAATTGGACGCAGTGATCTAGTATCCATGATACTATGTTATAATTAACCTGCTCTGTGGTCATCTAAATGCCATATTTCCCGAATATGATGAAAACTGGGACAAGATTCTCAAGTCCATGAACGCAATGAATTAATGTTTCCTAACTGTAAAATCCAAACAGGCAGTCAGGACAGCTTGCGGGCTTTCAATGTGTACGACTGTACTGTAAAATAGCAGGTACATCGCTTTGACAGAACAACAAGTGAGTCAACTACTATTACTCACCTATGAAGATTCTAAGATGAAGAAATTTGAATAATAATGTACACTCAGTCTCACTGCTCATAGTATCCTCCAGTATACAGTAGTTTAGTCCATACACATTATTACATTATTAAATACTGGACGGATTGCTGTTGCATTCATTTCATATTTGCCTGCAGAATTAGTTTTCCATACATTGTCATATTCGTTCGTACGTTAGCATCTCATAATATGTTAGCACGTCAATGAAAACACACCTGCATTGAACCAATAGGAGTTATGTAGTGCCAGCATTACATGACCATCTGTGTTTATGGAAGTGTGTAGAGGCCCTTTCTTTGCTTACAAACCAGGAGTTGAAACCAATTGTAGTCTATGGGTTTGCAGCCAAAGGAAAACCGAACACATGGATTTCTTT
The DNA here is from genome assembly GCA_027564795.1 of Aphredoderus sayanus. Taxonomy (NCBI): domain Eukaryota; kingdom Metazoa; phylum Chordata; class Actinopteri; order Percopsiformes; family Aphredoderidae; genus Aphredoderus; species Aphredoderus sayanus. The sequence goes on from JAODUG010003322.1 coordinate 6,476, forward strand.
GTTGTTGTTTTTTACCAACATAATATTAACAAACTAATTTCGCCAGAAGAGGGAGCCATATGTCCATGTTGTGGTTGGCGCCCTCTGCTGGCATTAAAAGGTTAGTGCATTTGGTAATTTTAACACATAAGACTTATGAGGCAAGTACGCATACATGAAGCTAAAAAAGAAGAATATTCGAATCCCAAAATTCAAAACCGAGTAACTACCCATCAAATAAATAACCGAATACTCGAGTATTCTGGAACAGCCCTAGTCCTTACCCCAAGTGTTCAAGTACCTCGGGGTCTTGTCCGCGAGTGAGGGGACATTGGAGTGGGAGATGCACCAGAGAATTGGAGCAGCAGGAGCGGTATTGCAATCTCTTTACCACACCATTGTGATGAAAACGAGAGCCGAGCCAGAATGCAATTTTCATTCTTACCCTCACCTATGGTCATGACCGAAAGAACAAGATCGAGGGTACAAGCGGACAAAATGGGTTTCCTCAGCAGGGTGGCTGTCGTCTCCCTTAGAGATAGGTTGAGAAGCTCGGCTATCCCAGAGGAACTCAGAGTAGAGCCGCTGCTCCTTCATGTCGAAAGGAGCCAGTTGAGGTGGTTTGGGCATCTGTTAAGGATGCCCCATGCGCGCCTTCCTAGGGAGGTGTTCCAGGCATGTCCAGCTGGGAGGAGGCCTCGGGGAAGACCCAGGACGAGGTGGAAAGATGATATCTCCACACTGGCATGGAAACGCCTCGGGATCCCCCAGTCAGAGCTGGCAAATGTGGCTCGGGAAAGAGAAGTTTCCAAATACGAGATTTTTAAAGACATCATGAGGGTTAATTTGTTTACATGTTCACCATAGCAGTGGATACCAACATATTACCATAACATATTTTAACACATAAGACGAACCCTGACATATTTTTCACACGGTAAGAAAACTGTGTCTTCCCGTTCACACACCTGCCGCTAACAGGCAGGTTAGTTAAAACCACTTCTGCCATCCATGCTCCCCCTTGTGGACAAAACAAAAACTACATAAGAAAAACCCTAATTTGGCTCCAACACAAGTACGTTAGTACGTGTCCAGAAAGAAATACTTGTGTACTTGTGTTGTGTTTTTTTCTGGAATTTCGAATTAATTGAAGCCTACAGAAATGTAATTATAGGTTAGAATATATAACCGGATAATGCATTAGTAGGATATATATAACTAACTATAACAAAAAGGGAAGGCAACGCAGATTACACATCCATCAATCCAGTTGTCAGTCACTAGATCATCAGCACCCACATTTTGCTGTATTCACACCGGGAGCGAAACACAGTTTTCGCTTGGCGTTCAATGCAAAGATGCAACTACCCACAAATTTGTTCCGGGCAACGCGAAAGATGTGACACAAATGACGCGAATAAAGTGAACATGTGAAAATCGCTTCATTTGCCTTTTCAAGTGAGTTGACATTTTTGAGCAAGATATTCTCATGACGCTGTGTCGGCAAAGCCTATCAGCATTGAGATTGTCTGGAGGTCACTAACGTGCTGTAGTAGGCTATCAGAAACTGGAGGATAAAATAATAATAAAATTTTTGGACAGCCGGAGTTGTTTGACACAACTAAATATGAGTAGAGACCGCGAAAACAAGGAGCTTGCTCAGCCGCAGGTAACGCTGGAAGCAGCAGTCATCCAGATGCAGTTCCTGAAGAAGGCAGTGAAATGTATCACTGAGAATGATGTCATGAACCGAAACACAACGGAGTTTGGTTTCCCGAATTCTCAGACTTCCAAAACAGATACAAGGCAAAAAGTTGTTGATATCTACTTAATATTCGCGGGTTGTGTTTATTCACACAGGTAACGTGATTACACGAGTAAACACAAATAAGTCCCACGGTTAAATTCATGCGAATAACATGAAGTGTTCACATAACACAAATTCACACAGGAAGTGAAGAGAAGTTTTCGAATAACAAGAAAGACAAATGAAGCGACAACATGAAAATCGCTTCATTCGCCCAGTTTAAAAATGTCAACTTGTGCGAATAAGTTGAAATTTTTCAACTTTAGTGAGAAATTCTCATGACTGTGTCGTGAAAGCCTATCGGCATTGAGATTGTCCGGTTGTCACTAACATGCTGTAGTAGGCTATCAGAGTGTTCACAGGTTGTGTTTATTAACGCAATTATGCGAGTAAACACAAGGTTAAATTTGCTTAAGTAATGCGAATTGTGTGAACAAGCGACCATTTATGCTCCATAAATGTTCTTTTTCACATCTCTTTTTCACATCAATTTATTGCATCGTGCTTGGTGTAATGGGGAAGTGAAGCAAATTTTCACCCTACATTTCTCACGCAAATTTATTTGTGTGTACTTGCACGAGTAAACATCCACGGTTGTGCTAACTGGGATAATGCTAGGCTAATGCAAGCTCTAACTTGGTTCATAGTAATGTAGGCTGGGAATCCAGTAAGATCACATATTTTCAGTACATATCCAACATTAACTTGCCTCCAAGCAATCTCCTTATTCCCAGGTGTTTTGTTGAATCAAACAACTATGGAGACCCAGACACAATGATATTATTCTTCATTTCTTGTTACTTCGTTAGTGAAGTCCGGACAATCTCAATGCTGATAGGCTTTTCGTGACACAGCGTCATGTGAATTTCTCACTCAAGTTTTAATTCAAATAAATGTAAACTCACCTTTGCATTGACTTTATATGTAATTGCGCTAGTATCATGCCTGTATTGATTACATTTAGAAGTACAATGCAACTGCATGTTAATGCCTGCAGAAAGTTGAAGACGGAAAAAGACTAATATTAATTGCCCCACAGTGTTTATCTGTCTTAATGTTTTTTCTCTTTTTTACCTCTTGTCCGCAATCTAGCCACTAAATAATTTATCAACACATTCATCATAAAAAATTCCAACATAAAGATCATGTCATAGCACGTTCAGAAATAGGACATTGTTCCTAGAATATTGCCCATATACATACTCATAAGGCATTCTAAAAAGTCAAAACACTATTTTACTGATATTCTGTAGATTTCTGCTTTGAAGATCTTATTTTTTGTACAGCTGGTTAATTTTTGATAGAGGGAACATTTCTGTACCCCAACTGACAAAAAAAGTTATACATTTAGAACCTAAAGATACAATAGTTTGTCATTCAGCAAAAGGTGTCAGCTTACCTGTACATGCAGAACTAGAACCTTATACACTATATAGTATACCTTACTCAGGTTACATCAATATAATGATTCAGCCAGGCTAGAAGTAAAGAGTCAAAGATCATGTAGGAATGGTTACCATGCTTCACCAGGCTTCTCTCTCACTCTCTCCCTCTCCATAAGTGTCTCTCTCTCTCTCTCTCTCTCTCTCTCAATAGGATCAGGTATTAAGTGGATGCCAACTCACCTGTAAAGTAGGGAAAAGGGTGAAGGAATTTCCAATGCAACTCCTGTCCTCCAACCTTCAGCTCATGGTTCTCACTCTCTCTCTCACTCCCTCTTCATCTTTCTCCTCTGACCTTGCTTGTGTTGCCTGTGTGGAAGCCAGAGAGAGGAGACTGGATGTGGTGGGAGGTGGATGGCGGGGGGGGGGGGTGCATGGAGAGTGACTAGACATGCCAGAGAGAGATGAGGAGTTAGACAGTGACTAGAGGAGGGGGAGGTCCATGGGAGACAGAAGCATGTCTTCAGGCACTCTGGTCCTCAGAGCGATGGATGGAGAGGAGGAGGGGTTGGGTGGAGAGAGAGGAAGGTAGAGAGAGAGAGCGAGGGATGAGAGAGGGAGTGCGGTTGGGCAAAGGATGACACACAGAGTCAGCGTTAGTGTCATGCCAGGAGAAAGGGAGGTGAAGAGGAGAGCGAACGAGGAATAGATTGCAGGGCTGTTATAGGTATGGCTACAGTATGCCAGATAGAGATTGGGAAATAAAACAACGATGATTTGAAGGTTGGACACTACACTGTATACCATTCTAGATGAAACACAAATTTATACAATATATATATATATATATACAGTATATATGTATTTGATAGTTATATTAGATAGTATTAGATAGTTTATCAATTGTAAGCATAAATATAGTATATAGTAAGTGTATTTTATAGTATAGCATAGTTTTTATATATGAATGAAAAACTATGCTATACTACACAATATATTTTTACGATTAGTAAACTGTCATACACAATACACAATTGACAAATGCATGCACTTTTTATGACTAGAATAAAACAAAGAAATACAAAATAAGAATAATAATTCTAATTCAATTCTAAAAAGTTTAAATGAAGACACCCCATGCTAGTGTGTATGTGTGTCATGTCTTCTCTTTGACTGCACTCTGACGTTACATTTGCATATTTCATTGGATTAGCCCAGATGCCCCAGAAAGACCCTGACACACAACAGAACAGGATAGTGAGAGAGTGTAACTCAAGATAAATTAAGGTGGAAACATACCATGTGGAGGTTTCTAAACATCATTACAACAATAACAAAGAGGTATTGTAAGCAGCTACATACACATCATTTAAATGTGATATCTTTGACTTATGCAAAAGTAATACTAATTTACATTAAACATATTTGTTTCAAACGTAAGTAAGTACTGTTCAATAACTGAAGTTTATTTGATCAATTAAGATTTAAATAATAAAACAAATATGAATTAATTTGATATATATAATTATTTTACACACTATACATACATACATTTACACATACATATTCTGTCAACAACAGCAATAATTCTAAAAAGAAAAATACGTTCATAACTGCCAACCTCAACCTCACCTCTCATACATCCATCCATCCTCAACCGCTTATCCGAGGTCGGGTCGCGGGGGCAGCAGCTCCAGCAAGGAACCCCAAACTTCCC
>JAODUG010003323.1:0-19931 GCA_027564795.1 Aphredoderus sayanus
TTAAGGGCATCATGAGGGTTAAGCACATAATGGTGCATTTTAAGTTTTTTTTATTTATGCAATGTATTCTCTTTTTAGATATTTTAGCTAAAGCAAATTTTAGTTCTGCAATAAGACAACCCCACATCTAGTCTCAGCCTCTTTCGTTAGCACTACATATATAGGTGCTGGTCATATAATTAGAATATCATCAAGAAGTTGATTTATTTCAGTAATTCCATTCAAAAAGTGAAACTTGGATATTATATTCATTCTTGACACACATACTGCTATTTTTCAAATGTTTATTTCATTTAATTGTGATGATTAAAACTGACAACTAATGAAAACCCCAAATTCAGTATCTCTCGAAAATAAGAATTTTACTTAAGACCAATACAAAAAAAGTATTTTTAGAAATGTTGGCCAACTGAAAAGTATAGCATGTACAGCACTCAATACTTAGTTCGGGCTCCTTTTGCCTGAATTACTGCAGCAATGTGGCATGGCATGGAGTTCATCAGTCTGTGGCATTGCTCAGGTGTTATGAGAGCCCAGGTTGCTCTGATAGTGGCCTTCAGCCCTTCTGCATTGTTGGGTCTGGTGTATCGCATCCTCCTTTTCACAATACCCCATAGATTTTCTATAGGGTTAAGGTCAGGCGAGTTTTCTGGCAAATTAAGAACAGGGATACCATGGTCCTTAAAACAGGTACTGCCTGCCAGGTGCTAAGTCCTGTTGGAAAATGAAATCTGCATCGCCATAAAGTTGGTCAGTGCTCTAAAACTTCCTGGTAGACAGCTGCATTGACCTTGGACCTCAGAAAACACAGTGGACCAACATCAGCAGATGACATGGCACCATCACTGACTGGAAACTTTACACTGGACTTCAAGCAACGTGGATTGTGTGCCTCTTCTCTCTTCCTCCAGACTGGACCTTGATTTCCAAAGGAAATGCAAAATTTACTTTAATCAGAGAACATAACTTTTGACCACTCAGCAGCAGTCCAGTCCTTTTTGTCTTTAGCCCAGGTGAGATGCTTCTGACACTGTCTTGTTCAAGAGTGGCTTGACACAAGGAATGTGACAGCTGAAATTCATGTCTTGCATACATCCGTGCGTGGTGGTTCTTGAAGCACTGACTCCAGATGCAGTCCATTCTTAGTGAATCTCCCTTACATTTTTGAATGGGTTTTGTTTCACAATCCTTTCCAGGGTACGGTTGTCCCCATTGCTTGTACACTTTTTTGTACCACACCTTTTCCTTCTCTTCGCCTCTCTATTAATGTGCTTGGACACAGAGCTCTGTGAACAGCCAGTCTCTTTTGCCACAAAAGCCTCAACAAAAACAAATATTTTCATAGGCTATAAGAGCAGCCTTTAACCAATTAGTATTGCTACATTGTACATACAGCATTGTTTGTGTTGAGTAATCTAGCTCTACCACCAAGCATCACATGCTTAATTTTGACATCACACTTAACCCTCCTGTTGTCCTATATAATATCGTATTAGGCCACCAGGCAACACCATATGATTGTGGTTCTTTTTATTGTCAGTGCTGTCTGTATTTATTTCTTTAACTTTTTTTCTTTATGTTTGTTCTTTCATGCCTTTTAACCCTCCTGTTGTCCTCAGATTTCAAACACTCAACCATGTTGTGCCAGCAGTGCACATCATATGTCTGTGTAAGCTGTAGAATTAGCTTTAGCACCCTCTATCTGCCACAAAGAGCTAGTGATTTGGGTCAGTTTGACCCAGAGGACAACAGGAGGGTTAACCACACCCATGGACGTTGATTGGTCTGTCATCCAGGGTGGGTGTGCAAATGCTAAAGCGAACAGGGTTTTCAGACTATAATAGTTGAGTGGAGCCAGTACAAAAATATTTTAAATCTTAGTGATTTTCTTCATTTGCAGTGAAGTCAAGAACAGCACAACAGGCAAAAATGAAATGGGTTGTGAACATACTCTTTTATATACTGCAGGTAGGTGGAAAACTTAATATTGAACCCCATTTAAAAATAGTAGTATTATAGAATAATATAATACTGTATACATTTAGGTTCTGTTGAAAATGTGTGGCTTCATCAACAGATATTCATTTGAAATTGAACATGCTTGTGGCATTACATTTCTATGGGGGAGTCGGTTTACATTGTATTGTATGCAGCCTAACTCATGCTGTAATGTGCATACATACATATCTTGAGATTGATTTTCTGTTGTTTTTTTTCCTTTTTATTTAGGGTGTTTTAATGATTTCTTTGATTTGGAAATATTACTCTGAGCCAGTTACAGTTGTACCCAGTAGATGGATAGCCCCTGTGGAGCGTCTTGTGGCTTTCCCAACTGGTGCTGCAGGTAATTAACTTCAATTTAATTCATAGGACTACTTTTTGCATTTCTCCCATAATAAGGAAAAGTACATTAAAATACTGTATTGCAAATTTATTTGTTTCCAGATGATTTAATTATTAATTGTACTGCTATTATAAACATTGCAGCAATAAGTGTACATTAGTACAACACATACAAGAAAATGGAACATTAATTCACTTATAATTTAACAAAGCAAAAACATTTTTCTGCCAACAGGTGGAGTAGGAATCACATGTTGGTTGGTGGTTTGCAACAAAGTAGTAACTCTTGGTCTCCATACTGTCAGCTAGAAGTTCCAGTTACATTCACTGTTAATATTGCTTATTTAAAGGGTCTGACCTTATTACCGTTTTTGTATCTAGATGCTTAAGGAAGCTTTCTGTAGCTTGTGAAATGTAGTGTTCAGCAGTCTGACTCAAAATTGCAGTGTTTATGATGACATTGGTTTACCATATGTTGTAATAATTTTTTTTCAACTCAATTTCTGGAATGTTACGATAGTGTATTTTGTTTTGATATTTTAATTAAAATAATATTGATGGTATATTTGTGTGGAGTATCTCTAAAATTATCATAAAGGTCAACAAGCATGAAATGACTTAGTTTTTTGCCTTATTTTAAAAAGCCATCCACTGAAAAAGGTTTTATAAAATTAGCCAGCAATTACCTGTGTGAAATGTAAGAGCTCTACTATTAGACTGTTAATACATTTAATTCATGTTATACAAGTTAACACATAAATATGTTTTGATCCCAATTAAATTGCACTATTTTTGTACTCCCTGTGTCTCTCATTATGATTGTTTCCCACCAGCCTCATTTTACTATTGTATTTTTGTTCCTCCTGTAAGCAGTGTCTCTGAATCAGCTCCTCTGTGGCAAAATGCAGATGTCATAACGTATGTGACCAGTATACAGTAGTTACCTTGTCAAGGCATTTGTGGTGAGATGCGTGCACGGATGTATAATAAAAACATGGATGTATATTTTGTACATTAGCATCCCCATCATTTTTCTGAATTATGGAAAGGGAGGAAATTGCACATTTTAAAATGTTAGTTCACTGTTGTCACCCTCAATAGTGGATGGTTTAATGGAATTTTATGTAAGCCTCTTCCAATACATTTGCCTTGAAATGTGGAAAGTTCAGCAGCATGGACCGATTCTACTCTACAATGAGACTTAGCACGAGGATTGTACTGTACCCAGGAGTTTACAAAAACTGAAGTAAAATAGTTCCATACCTAATACGGTAACCAAAGAACACTGAATGGGATTTTTCGATGTCTTAATGCTGCAGTGCCACCGTGCGGCGATGCGGTTTCATATGTTGTTGCAAATCACTTAATTTCAGCGAAAGCGCGCTGAAATCCTGCCCCAGCCTCTCCAGTGCTTTCCACAACACCACTGACAGGCTATAGTAGCCTATCGCAAAGATAGGCTTTCTAAATAATAAACTGAGTGGAAATTACGGTGTACAGAAGGGGCGTTATAACGCAATCAAGGAATGTAATGTCAAGGAGTCAAGGAGGAAAATAAAACTAATCACGTGTTTATATTAACTCTCCTGATGTTCTTAGATCTTATTGTGCCACCAGAGGGCGGCATCTGATTGTGTATGATTGTGTCGTTGTCTTTTTTGTCAGTTCTGTGTGTATTTGTTTATTTATGTACTTATTTGTTTTTTGTGCAGGAGGGTTTCCTGGTGTCCTCGAGTTTCAAACACTACATTGTTGTGCCAGCAGTGCACATCATGTCTGTGCAAGTTGTAGCAATAGGATTGTCGCCTTTTATCTGCCAAATAAGCTATTTCAAAGTCATATAACTGAACAACTGAAAAGTTATCCGCACCTTCATGAGGCCAAGCTGTACTGTAGTTGTTTCGGGTTATGTTCAGGGCTATACTCTCATTCTTATACCGACTAGGCCTACATGTTAAGTTACTTAGCCACTAAAGTGTTGCTCGTGTCTATTTCCGTCCATATGCACTTTGCAAGTAACTGCAAACTAATTTCAATGTCCCTGTATCGGCAGACAGCTGAGGTTGCCAATCAAGCGAATGGTTGCTGCACCCCTCCATCCCTCCCCCTACCCTTTCCCCAACGGCACCCCTCCCCTCCAACGCTCCCCTCCCCAACGGTACCCCTGTCCCCCAACGCTCCCCGCCCCCCGCGAACCAACCCACCAATCCTGCAAGGATGGAGCCTGCATACAAAAATAGCCTCCGTGAAGTGAGTGATCGCAGCGCTATACCCACGAAGTGCTCTAATATTAGAGGAGACCGCCTGCTCCTTTAAGAACATACTTGTTAACGTTCTACCGACTAGGCTTATATTGTAACAAAATGGTCATCAAAGTTTTTCTCGCCTCTTCTTCTGGATCGACTGCGGTAAGGATTTAGTCCATGTGTTCAATCTCACTTAAAGAATTACTTTCTCATTACTGTTCCTTCTGAACACTAACTAACCCGCGTATGTTCAAAATAAAAACTTTTAGACTCAGGGCCTACAGCAAGGCTATAATAAATTAGAAATGCATTTAACTCAGACAAAAGCCTATATGCTAAAATAGATATGCTACTTAATGTGCGCATACTTTTAATTGTCTCGTAGCAGTGAGTGATCATATTCACATTCCAAACCTGCAAACGCAAATCTTAAAAAAGATTCAGGAGCTTCTTTGTGTAGGTTTAGTGCTTGTTTGCGTTGGATACAGAAAAACACATCTACGTTTGGATATTGGTTAGACTAATATCCTAATATGTAAAATTTGCATTGGCGTTTGTAGGCTACTTCGCCAATGTAGGCTACACCATCCTATCAAGTGACAACGTTGAAACACCAGCGGTCTTGTAATGTTTGATTTCTGATTGCTTTTACTAATTGGGCCTACTAAAACCTTACGTTGTTTATTGTTTTCTAGATCAAGAAGAAGCAGCAAGATGTGGTTGGTTTCTTGGAGGCTCTAAAAGTTGAGTATACTCCGTTGGACATTGCTTGCAATGAAGACAACCGAATGTGGATGAGGCAAAATGTGCCAGAGGACAAAAAGCCATCAAATGGCATCCCTCTGCCTCCTCAAATATTTAACGAAGAAAGCTACTGTGGGGTAAGATTGATGATGATAATAACTGAAATACACAATGCACTATATCATAGATCTTTTGTACATGGTCTGTGCCCAAGTCCATTTTTGTAAATCTGTTTTAAAATAATTTGTTAAATTATGGGTGTTTACCCTGCAGAGACCTTTTTAGACATGTATATTGTTATGCAGGACTATGAAACATTCTTCAATGCCAAGGAGGACAATGCTGTGTATTCGTTCCTGGGGCTGCCACCTCCTCCAGGATCCAAGGTTGGAACTCAGTTTTTAGTATGTTTTAATCAGAGAACACTATATATTAAAGCAAATGTACACATATATTGTAGTAATGTTTTTCAGTCAAGGGTGTTGGGATTGTAACAAATGTCAAAATAAAGAAGCTTAAATGCAGGCTTTTAACCCTCATGATGTCCTCCGGGTCAAAATGACCCATTTCACTAGCTCTTTGTGGCAGATAGAAGGCGCTAAACCTAATTACACACACATGACCTGCACTGCTGGCCCAACAAGGTGTGAGTTTGAAACCTGAGGACAACAGGAGGGTTAAAGGGCACAAAAAAACACACATACATCAAGAAATAAATACACACAGCAATGATGATAAAAATAACCATACAATCAGATGGCGCCATCTGGTTGTTCAAGACAATATTGTAAAGGCGTCACGAGGGTTAAATATATTCCCACTTCATTTGCATATCAATATTAATGCTGTAATGCTTAAGGTGATTTCTGTAAGATTGTTTTGTTTTCAATGGCTAATGAAATCGGTAAGAAGTCAGGAAAAAATAAATTTTAAGCATTCCTCAATCTAGCATACAGTATATGCTATTATTGTTCTAAACTATGACAATTTCATTGACACAGGAAGCCGTACAGGCTGATTCAGCTATTGTGGAGAATGGGACGCATTTGGAGGAAAGCCTTGATCATGATGCACTAGTAATGCCTTTCTTGTTTTCATCCATTTAGTTAATCTGTCCTTTTCTTCCATCCATCTAGTGTCAATCTAACATTTGTTTCTTGATTCGATAAGATTCTTCATTTAATAGACTTTAAGGCAACTACTTTATGTCTGATTACTTTGTGACTAAACCTTGTTGTGCATGTTTGAGTTTGCATATTTGATTATGTTCACATTCCATAATTCTTTCTTCTTCCGAACTCACACAGCTTCATATTCTGTGTTCGTTTAAAGCATGTTAGCATTGATCCTTTAGTCTTTATTTAATGTTTATATAATAGAATTTAAAATGTGACTTCTCCCTAATATAAATGTAGCTTTTATTTCAGTCTATTGTAGCTATCCAGCCTGAGCTATAGTTTGATAGCTAGATTTGACTAGGACTGCTTTTCGCTTCTCTTTTATGTAACTCTATCATTCCATACTTGGACAGCAGCTACTAACACTATTGATGTTGCCTTTTCACCTCCAAACATTGCATCCCCTCTTCCAGTGTTGCATATGGGACCTGCAAACACTTTGATAGTGAGTCACCAGCAGATGAGGTGCCTGCATGGTGATCACATGGCGTTGGGAGTGAATCCCACCCATAACAATAACATAGCCACGTTTTTGTCATTGACCGTGATGAGGAGTTGTTATTTCACCTCAGAGTCAGGAGGTTCCGGTGAGGGAGCGTAATGGACATGCGCATGGAGAGGTGGCACAGGTATTGGAAGAGGAGGAGGCGGAAGCAGAGACTGCAGAGGACAGTTGTGTGGAAGAGGAGACTCCAGCAGAGGAGGGGGCGATGGAAGAAACAGATGAGGACACTGTAATAACCTTTTTTGCATTGGATACTGGCGAGACGATGGATGTCCACTCCCTTCACCTCTCTAGTTCATGTCACCGTAGCCTTTGTTTCCAGCACTCTCCTTTTCTCATTAATGTCCTCTTTCTGCTGAATTTGGGGTTTCCTTCCTTCCTTCTCCCTACTAACTTATCTCTGCAGCATTCCTGTTCACCTCTTCTACTGATTTCCTCTGCACCCTCTGATGTTTAACCCTTTACCTTCTCCAGTGTTTTCATCTTCTGACGTCTGTTTGCAGCCTCTGATTGTATTCTTTCTTATGTATTTGTTGGTGAAATCCACTTTTCACTATTGGCAATTAACCATCCATTTTGAGGTGTGTGGATTTGATTTTACAAATAGATCACTGTGCTTTGTCACATACACAATGTATGTTTGTTGATACATGTTGCTGTGTGTATATTTGAACCATGTGCAGTATGTGCAATGTGTAGAGGGTTTTTATGTACAGTCTGGCTTAGGCCACACTATCAATATGGGGAGTTAATGTATTCTATTTCCCATCTTTACAGAGAGCTCGGAGAGATGAGGAGGATGAAGAGGTGAGTTTCAGTAAAATGTTGGTTGAACTAAAATTATTTTGAAATGTAGAACTTTCAAGTGATGTTTTTTTATTTTCTTTATTTGTATATTTTTTTTAAACAGGAACAGGCAGAGGTAACGACCAACACTGTCACTCAATGTGGTGTATTTTTACTAATAAGCACAGTAGCCGTAGCATAATCACAATGGTAATGCTTTGTCTCAGCTTTCCTAATCAAACTAATAAGATGCTGAATAATTAATAATTACCCCATAGAATTAACAGGTCCATTTGCTAGGTTATCCTTTTTTAACTATACAGTATACCAGTATACTGGACTTTTAAGCAAATGTTACTGTACAAATGCCAGTGATGTAAACCACTGTAAGCTGCTGTTTGCCTAATAACATACTGTATTAACAGACATTGCTAAGTTTCTTTAACAAACCATTCGTTTTCAGTAAACACACTTTCCTAATATAATAATGATTATGTTGATGTTCTGGTATAATTGTTTTCCCAATGTTTTGGTTGATGTGTATGTGTGTCCTGTAATGTCCATGTTCAACCAAGATGGTCGCCGCCACAGGCAAGGGTACAAGTTGTAATGTACTGGTGAAATGCCTTACGTCATACTGTACATACTATACCAATGTTGCTTTCATTGGAGTAAATGAAACCAGAAGAAAACTTTAGAAAACAGTTTAGTGTTTAAGTGTTTAGTGTTTAAGTTACTGTTTTTATATAGGCTTACATTAGTATTCCAAGTGATCATATTAATAGTATTCAATGCTTGATCCTCCATCTATCTACTGTAGTAAGCTAATTACTAATAAAATGATTACTGTTCACTATTTAGGAAGAAGATGATCAGCCAGTTTCTGAGGTATACAACTGACTTGACTTTTTAAGTCATCATGTTTCACATTCATTCACACACTCATTTCATTGTAGTGTAGTGTCTCCCATTCATTGGCATTAGTGGTTGGTTTTGTTGTTTGGTGTGCATCACTTTGACTTTGGTATTTATTGTAAATGACTAACCACCTACATTCTCCTCTGTTGTAGCAGTTGTGTACCTTGAGTGCTTGGAAATTCTTCCTCAGTTTGTACACCCCAAAGACTGCCCCCCCCCATAGATCTCTTTTGGAATGAAATTCCGCAAGTCAAATATTACTCTTCATGTTTCATCAATATTTTTATTTAGGGAGTCATACACAAACTAATCCATATGGTATAAACCGTTGCTTTATAACGATCTTCTATTAACCCTCGTGATGTCCTTAATTAGACCTAATTATGCCACCAGGGGCGCCATTTGATTGTGTATGATTCTGTGTGTTTTTTAATTGTCATTGTAGTGTGTATTATGTCTTTATGTATTTGTGTTGTTTATTTTGTGCTTTTTAATCCTTTTGTTGTCCTCGGGTTTCAAACTCGCACCTTGTTGTGCCAGCAGTGCACATCATATGTGTGTGTAAGCTGTAGAATTAGGTTAAGCCCCTTCTATCTGCCACATCTAGTGATTTGGGTCATTTTGACATCATGAGGGTTATTATATCATTGTATCAGGAAATAGCTGCATGTTTTTTTTTGTTTTTTTTTTCACAGCCTTTATTTAGATTTATTGAAATTCTACATAATCCTGAATATTATACACACATTTATGGAAAGGAATGCCAACCCCTTTCCAAACCTTTTCTTCGACTACACCACGTTTAATGCACTGTTCATTGCACACAACTTGTTGCATGCCTGACACCTAATGACCTTTGACCCCTTTACCTGTTTGTCCATTTCTTGATTTACTTCTGCCAGGAGGAAGAGGATTTGCAGTCAGAGGTAACTGTGTTTGTGGCCTTCAAATTTCTTCCGTTGTTCCCTATAGTCACCAAAAGCAGGGGCCTGATGATGCTGAGACCAGAGAAGGCCTTTTGTTTTTTGGGTGAAAGAACAGTCTTCTGATCTACTCTTTTCCTTAACTAGTAGATTGTTTCCCTCACCCCAAGACTCCAATCTTCCTTCTCTTCCTCCATTCTGGTATCTCCCTTTACTGTCTATCATCACCCCTCCCCTCCATAATTTCCCATGTTTTCTTTCTCTTTACATCCTTTTCCACATTTCCTCCCAGTCCTGTTGCTGCAGCCCGACACCCTGACATGTATCCATGTAGTTTCTTTAAGTCAGGCCACTTTCCCAGTAGCGCATGCCTTTGATGCCCTCCCACTATGCACTCTACCCTGACCTCTGACCTGCTCTCTGCTATCCCCTCTAGGAGGAAGAAGAGCTACGACAGCTTGAGGTAGATTGATGTGATTTGATTCTCATTTCTTTTTTTCTCTCTTAAACCACTCTGTCCCCTTCTGTCTTTACACCGCTCCTCTCCGAACCTTACTGCCTTTCTTGCATCCTCCACCACTCCTATGTTCTATCACTAGTTTCTGATTAGATAAAGTAGACCCCATCTTACCAAGCATATATCATATGGTTCCTGTCTACATGCGCTTGCACATGTTAGCCATGGGGACACAGTATATCAATCAGGATAGAGCATAGCAGAATTTGTAACGTCTCCAAAAGCATCACTTAAACCTACACCACCCTCACTCTCTTTTGCTTATATACTGTCAACACATACAATCATACTTGTGCCTTTTTAAGACAAAATATCATTAGGCCCTGGGCTTAACACTTTGCACTACGACTATTTGGCCCAGGGTTAATGTATCCATGTTTAACTGCATTTTATTTAGTATACTGTATTCTACTTATTTTACCCGTTTAGAAAGAACACATAATCATTCCATAGTTTTTAGCCCATGCAGGAGTTTGACACACTTCAATGGGAAGCTTGCTAGCCAAGCCAGATTTCCTAAATGTACTGTATATTGTACAAACACTACAAAAAAGGTCAACCCAGTGACAAGGGTGCCAAGAGTGAAAAGGCCTGCCTGCTCTTATTATCATATTTGCTTTGCTCCCACCCTTCTATGTATTTCTTCTGTTGTGAATACCTCTCTTCCAGGAGCTGGATGTCCAACCGGTGAGGCTGCGTTACATTCTCCATTTTTCTTTTCTTTTACTCTACTTCTCTCCTTTGATGCTTAAATGTGTGCCACACCAAATACTTATGACATCTCAAATCTCAGGATTCGACTGTGTGTTAAGAGTAGCTGTCAAACCAGCGAAACATAACCAATGCTGTTCACCTTCTTTCCCTTTCTTGGCATTTCATTACTAACTTTAAGCACTGCTCCTCCTTAGGAAGAAGAAGAAGCAGAAGAAATAGAGGTATATTGTGACTGTAGATTCATTAACCCTGTAATGCATGGTGTGGACCATCTGGGATGGAGTTTAATGGGGGGTATGCATGATGTGAATCTATATGGAGAATGGGTTTATGTGAACATCTCAATTTAAAAGTCTTGTGGACATCTGTGCTGAACTGCTGATGACTCAGGGGGTTGGTGTTGAGTGTGACATTGAAGATGACACTGCACAGTATTCATGTTGTGGTGTCGTGTCATGTGTTATGACTTGGTGTATATAAAGGCATTTTCTTTCTCCAAGCCTGTGTAACATATGTACTGTATGTTCTTTCAGTTTGACTGCTTTTGAACACATACAATAATATGCTGTCCAAATGTCTTTGCTGCCAAGAGCGTGGGGCAAGTTAAATCATGTGATTTATTTTCAGTGAGAAAGTTGAGTGGAGCTTGTACAGTTTGTTCAATTCTGATTTTCGAGGTTGTGTGCATAGTCCATCAGGTATATAGATTCTTGTTCTACAGTAGGTTGATGTTGCATCAATCAGTGATCACTCGATTTCAGCTGTTACTCTTTGGTTCTCTTGGATGATTTGATGTAGGCAGTAAGACTATATTTAATAGATCAGAGCTAGTGCCCAAACATTTTATAAACAAAAATGTTTTATACTTTTTCATAAATCCCTACTGCTGTATTAACCCTAACAATGTATGATATTGTAGCCTGTTGCTAGGGGACTGTTTATTTATTAAGGGCTTTGCTGTCAATTTAGCTTACCTTCTATCAGATTAGACACCTTTTGTGCTTTAACGTGCAACACTGCACTTTTTTTTATTTTTATTATTTTGACAACTCTTGACTTTATGTATGTTATGACATTTTAACAGGAGGAAGAGGATGAGTAGGCAGTGCAAGACTGAAGATGCGATTAATGTCTAATCAGGTAAAGAAGCATTTCTCCTATCTTGTCATCATTGTACTTGACCACTGGGTGGCAGTGAATGATAAGACATCAACATATACCACTAGAGGTCAATTAATCTTGCTGTTTATTGCCTTTTTATATGTAATGTAATCAGATTATTTAAAAAGGGAAGCATTGCTTTTTTTGGTGCCTCTTTGACCATGATACCAATGTAATGGGCATACCAAATTTTCTGTATTCTATCTATACCTGGGGTAGAACCAAGGGATTAATCTCATTACATGTTGCATACAATAAAAGACATTGATCTTGGCTCACCTTTCATACATTGGGTTATGGGTTACATGCTAGTGTTCTGAGGGGGAAATATTACAGCCATATATTTACCAGGCTGTGTTACAACAGTCTCCTTTTGCAAACAGTGCCTGGGGGATCAGCTGGAGCCATGGCAAAAATAACTCCTAGTGCGGCTCCCGAGGCTGTGGCAGTGGCGATGAATAACACTAATACTATTAATAAGAATAAGCATAATCTTGAAAGCCTTGTTCTGTGTCCTACTTGGTGCATCAAGCTTCACATCTTACTGTGGGAGATATATGGGTTTAGGGTGAATATGGACATGCTGCACAGCAGGCTTTGGGGAAACGGCAGTGTTTGTCTCCCTCCTAGCCTAGCATCCCCCCCACACCCGACCCATGTCCCTAGCCCCTTTCAAGCCTCATCATGCCTTGTTAAGGGAAGCTGCTAAGTGAACTACAGATGTGCCTGTGGATGAGTGAGCACACAGGGTGGCACAAGCGCAGTGGCTAAAGAGATTAGCAAGCTTCTAAAGCTGCCACCGTGGCACGGCATTGGGTGACCTCATTATTTTTTCATCTTCGTGTCTTGTGTTCCAGCCTGGAGAGCCTCTCGTTTCTTCTTCTCCTGACCCATGACGCGCAAACCCCCTCACCCCCACCCCCCTGACCCCATAGGCCCTCAGACCGCACCACCCCACCCGCCCATGGCTGCTTCTCACATGAATTAAACAGGCCCTACCCCTTCCAGTCTATTGAAGACACTGGAAAACTCCAGGGTCCTAATGAAAAACAAGTAAACACACCTTAACCGGCCTTCATGATTTGTCTGGAACACTGGCCTGATTTTTATAGTTTGTATGTGGGGATATAGGACTTAAAAATACACTATGTAGATTAGTGTCAGGTTTTTTTTTTTCTTTCTTTTCATTAACCATTTTTTGTAAATTGTACATACAGTCAGTATTTAAAAATAAATAAAAAGTTGTTCATTGTAGTTTTTCAATGGGTTTTTATTAAAATTGTAATTATAAACTTGTCAAACTGATGTCTCCAAACCCCTTTCATGTCTTGTATGGAGATGTAAAGAACTTTGTCACTGAAAAATCCTACCAATTTTGTGCCTTGAAAACTGAAAAAATGCCTTTTTCTGTACTTCATGTACTGTATGAATGAATCCCAAAAAAAGATGATCACAATATAAGTTAGACCCTCAACCTAGCTATACGACTGTCGCAGGGTCTACTACTGCTGTACAACCAATGCACTTTGTTGAATATTTAACAATACTTGTGACTCAATACACAATGGAAATAAAGTAGATTGCTACTGTATATTAACAGTGACCGTATTATGTATTGCATCTGCAATGTTTTATATAATGTGGTATTTTGTTATCAACTGAATGGCCTTAACACCTAGTGTAACCTTTGTGCAAAACCTCAGCTACATGCCGCTGTTATTGTGTAATGTAAATAATAATATGAAGAGTGAGGGGACATAGATGTTGGAAAATGTCAAGGGACATCGTTTTAGTGTGAGTCATACTGTGTATTTAGTGGTTTTTGTTTGCTACAGGGGACAATGTTCCCAATGACTTTGGTAATATTTAACTGGGTGTGTTGGGGTGACAAGGCACATAACTGGACGTACTGTAGGGCCCATTACTGCATGCTAACATCTGCTCTGAGTCCAGAGAGAAGCCACAGTGAGGTGAGTAGGACTGGCAGTTTAATATGGTCATATCTCACAAATCTCGGTATCCTGGTGATCTGTGAGGAAAATTAAAAAGATTAATAGCCAGAGGTTTAAAGAAATAGGCTTGTTAATCGCGCTTCCATTTACTCCTTTGTCGTTTTCAAGTAATCTTGCAGGTTCTATTAAATTGTTTTTACTCTGGGAAAAGAAAATGTGTTATCAGTATACTAGGCTTTTAAAAATTACTTGGCATGGCTTAAACTAAAAGGCACATCATTTATAATGTAATGTGCCACCACCTTACTAATAGACAAATCTGTACTGTATATGTGAACAGACAACTTTAGTTTATTATTAATACATTGAAGAATGTAGTAAATATACACTGAGATTAAGGTTTCTTAGAAAAAAAAGCATGGCCAATGTCAAACTAATGCTTTTTTCTCTTGTAGCATGCACCCCCAAAATCATTACTTACTAAAAGGTCTACTTTTTTTTTGTAGCTCAGCAGCATGCGGTATGGATAATATTGTACAGTGTGCAAAGCACTAATGTGATTAATGAGTTTTTCATCAATTCTGAATGAATGTTAAGGTCAGTTCAGCACTGAACAATGGATTGAGAATTTCATGACAACCATGGGCACCTTCATCCTTTGTGTGTTACTCTTGGTGTGCCTGGCTCAAGGTGAGCTTATGTACACACAAGCTTATTTGAATCAAGTTTTCATATAAGCCAATGTTGAGCCTGTATCTAATGATAATACTGTAGCAGCACCCTTGATATTAAACCCATACAGTCTAATTAGGGGTGCCTAATTATCTATCTGCATAATTAATTTCCTTCGAAATGGCCACCTTTCTAGTTAGCAGGAAGACCTCGCATTTGGTCAAGGGACTTCAGAGTCACTGGTTCATGTTCCCAATAAAAGGACACAGGGATTTTCTTCATTACACTGCCGTTCTTTAATTGCAATGAAAAAAAAAATAGTATGGGCTGGCCTAGATATTTCTAAGACCTAATTTCCTTTACAGATTCATAATTTATTATTCAGGTTATAGCTAATGCAGTTGGCTCACCATACGTTCCATCCCTCCTCCATTCCCTCCTCTGATATTCAATTGAGGAATTTTGTGTCTTTGTGTATATAAACATTATAGTTCATATTGTTCCAGATACTACCCAGTGCTTTATGGATATGTCTTCACTGACTTTCAACTCTTTTAGTCTCAATCAGGTATACTCACTTGTCTGTTTATCAAATTTAAGAGGCCCCTTTAGCTGTTAAAATGTTTATCCTAGCAGAATGCTGTCATGGGCTACTGCTCCTACCTACAGACCTATTTACTGTACACTGTCTAGTGCTAAATTCTATTTGTGCTTATTCGTTGCTTATTCGAGACCAAATCCACAATCTCCATCTGGACATATCTGAATCAGGTTTATGGAGAAAGCAAGAGTTTCCCATGTCTTCCTCTAGAATGTGTATTGTTGTTGTTGGATGGAGGTCATTTAAAGGCTAACTGTAATTCCATATTCCAATAATGGACCATATTTGGAGACACTTGAAGGAATCAGTTGATATTACAGTAATTTATGTCTTTATACCCTAACTAAAGTTTTAAAATAACTATTATCTTTTGTATAATTTTTCTTAAACTGTAGAAATGTACCTTTTTGTATGTATTGCTATTCTATTCCTATGTTTTGCTTTAAACTAACTAAACATTTTATGTCACTCTCTGATCAAATTAATTTTTTAAATAGTGGCTCATTTCAGAGATTCTCTCAATTGTGAATGCATGATATTTCCAACACTATAAAGATGTCATTTAGCAGATGGTTTAATCCAAAGTTACAGTGAGTACAATTACAGGTGTTAAGGAGCACATAGGGGTTAGTTGTCTTGCTGGAGGATGCCAACATGTAGGCCAGGCTTGTCGGGGGACTGAACCTACAGCATAAACGTTCACCTCTCCCCTCCCACACATGACTGTCCCTCTGTCTGGGCCTTAAGCGACGGTTGCTGAGATGCTGTTGGAGCCCAGAAGCCTCACAGTGCTGAGAGGGGAGGAGGCCCGTCTGACCTGCAGCACGTCCGCCCAGTGGACAGTGATGGTATGGCTGCTGAACGGCTCCTCGGTGCTGACGGTCTCCCGTGACTACGGCGTCCTGCCCTCTAGCAACCCTGATGTGACAGTGGAGGATGGCTCCACCCCACAGCTGTCCAGCTGGACGCTTATCGTCAAGAGCGCAGAGAGACGCCATCAGGGACCAGTGACCTGTGACCTACAGAACATCCAGAAGGAGACTGCAAGCCTGTTTGTGCAAGGTATTGATACACATGTATCATGCATCTATACTTTGTGTGTGTGTGTGTATGTGTTGTGAATGTGTACTGTAAGTATCAGGGAAAATGGGAGGGGGTGGGATATGTCTCCATGCATCTGTAGAAATGTGTTTGTGTGTGTGTCAGAGGACAATTTCTCACTTGCTGTCCAAACCCTGAGGTGCCTCCCTAATGGTTGATTCTGTGTGGCAGGTACACAATAGAGAAATGCTACATTTTTACGGTCAAGGACTTCCAAGTGCTTTAGTGAGGCTAGCCTCTTTTCAACACACTGTCTTCCCTGCAAACAGGAGAATGCAAAAGGAAACACCATCGTTTGAGAGAAACCGCAGTGTGAAAGTGCAAAGGCACATAGAATTTCACCTCGAGTGGCAACAAAGTGCCAGGTAAAATGTGAGGCAAATGAAGGGAATAAACAAAACATAAAACAGGTATAAAAATGCAGCAGCCTTAATTCCATACGCTCTCACAGTGCTGTGAGACACCATAAACAAAGACGAAACAAAAGCCATCTGCTGTAGCCTTGGAGGTGTACTTCTTAATTGGCTGTCTTTGTTTTAATTTGTTCATAGGCGAGTTCATGCACGCTGCAGTTCCACAACTTTTGTAGTTTTCCTGTAAAGGGGGCTGATCTACTGCACAGGGGATTGATCTAGGTGTGTATATCAAAGGTAGGGATTCATTTAGGCCTGTCCGTGTGGAGCACCATTGCCCAGACATGTTTGATGTGCACCATGGCAATGTTAATGCCACTGTGGGGGAAGGGAATCGATTGGTCCCAGATATAAATACTAGCTGGTAGGTGCTGGAGTAAATGCCAGTCAGCACAGGAGACTGGAGAATTTACTGGCTTCTTATCTCCACTCCTCTTCGTCTCCTATCCTTTCCTATCCTATTTTTGTTATGGTTGTTTGCAGTGTTTCCTTTGTTATTGCTTATATTATACAGATGGTGTGCCATGGGGAAGATGGTACATTTAGACTGGAGAGTTTTGAGTCAGGACATGATAAGAATCTGTATTTCTATGCAATTCTAGGGAGCTGTTATCACCACACATTGCAGAGTATGCCCTGGCAGTACGGTACAGTAGTTCCCATAGAAGCAAAAAATAATACTCAGTAACGTAAGAAGAAAGTTATTTTCTTTCAGATATACTTTAACAAGTTGGCTTCTGTTTATTCACATTAATCATTAACCTAGAGCAGGTTTTGATACCTGTACTCTCTCAAGGTCACTCAATACATTGAGGTGAACTTGACACATTGTGGTTGCAGACAGACCCCATCTGAAATGACAGTAATACCCAGGTAGTGTATACCTGTCCTGTATAAGAGTGGGCAACATCTGTACATAATAATGTAGTATTCCACTTCTGCCCATGTCACAAGTGTCACAAAGAAGGATGGAAGATTTATGAGACAGTTCATGATTAAGGGAGCAACCATGGAAATATCAACACTGCTGACACAGCACAGTTGTTACCTGGGACTGGCAGGCTTCACCCTCAGTGACAACTCCTTAAATATGTAATGATTTCTCCTCAAACACAGCACATTGCGCTGTCTCCCTCTACAGACCGCTTACCGGCCTCCACCCACTCCCATTCGGAGCAAAGCTACAGAACCTGCATGGAGAAACTGACCTGAACAAAAACCAAGAGGTCTGCCTCCATTATGTTAGTGAGAGGGTTTCCACTGCTTCAGGAGCCACAAATTCCCACTGACATATGCACCCATTAACGGTACGGTGTACGGTGGCCCCCGCCAGGATCACCAGGGCCTGACAGCCCTCGGAATTAATCCTGCATCTTGGCATGCATGGCCAACAGTCAGCAACTCTGCTTGTGATTTGTGTACTGCAGCCTGGGATGTACTGTTGGAGAAGGGCCACAAATCTCCAGCCGGCCACTTGATTCTCTACGCTGCCATCCTCGGCTGTTCCCATTTTAATTGTCCGACATGAATATGATGAAATGATGGGCCGTCCCTGCTCCTACACATGCTCTCTCCTCCCTTTCTGCCATCCCCCCCCCCCCCTTCCCCTTTCCCCTTCCCCCATCATTTATTCCTCATTTGCAAATATGCACACGCACGCATATACTCGCATAAACATATTCTTTATCAGAGCGATATGGTTCTGTGTGGACTGGCAGAAGGGAGCAGGATTGAAGAAATCCGCCTTTGGTGTTTTTGAGATTGGGAGACACATTGCTCATCAAAATATATGCACGCGCGTGCTCATACACAGGCGTGCACTAACAAACATGCACTTCCTCACCAATGCTGTAGACGGATGCATACAATAGTGCTCAGTGAAGCAGAAGGTTGCCAATGCCTCTTCCAGATTAAACGCTGCCTTCAAAGCAACAATTTCCTCTCTGAGGGCCCCATGTTGAAGAAAAATGGCAGGAATTGTAGTGGTTGTTGTGCGTTCCTCACTATGCACAGCCTGTCACAGGCTTAGCAACTAAGTCTATGCTGCCCTACCCTGATTAACGAGCCTTAAGAAACCTTATTTCAGGGTTCACTTAGACTGCAGCACCAGGAAGGAGTGCTGATGTAATTCCTGCCTCTTTTCAGATGTATCAATCAGTGGTGATTGGCCCAAGTCTTTCGTGAGTCAGTGATAATGAGGCTGTTGGTACCTGCCCAACCTTTTGCTGCCTTTAGCTGGCACTGAGATTCTTTTGAGTGCTTTTCTTCCAGAGCTGAGGCTTTCAGAGTTGCATTTATCAAAGACTTACTGGTACATATGACGCCAAATCAGGCATCAAATGAAAGTCTACTGGGGAATAGAGACAGCCAATAATGCGTGCAGAACATCAGCGGCTTTGAACTTATATCAACACAGACATGTCATTCGTTTAGACAAAGCGCTAAAGCTTCTGTAATTATCTCTCTGTCTATAGCCATTGTCTATTGCATCCACTGCCTTTCATTCTACCAGACAATAGACACATATGAGTTATAGCCCAGTGCTGTAAGTGGCTTATTTTGCTGTTGGAGTGGGAGATGGAGGGGAATAGATGGGGCATTCATCCACTCTTTGTGACTTTGTGACACTAGATCAATCAGGAATGAATTGAATCTGTCCTAAAAGACACAAAAGTTCAACAACTTCTTATGTCAGCATTCATGAACTTAAACACACTCCTGCACATGTAGGAACAGATGTCGTAATGTAGTAAAACTATACATTTGAATTCTAGTGAAGGGAAGTGTTGAAGTCTCTGGGGGCAACAGGACAGTTTTGAGCGGCCAGTGGGTTCTGTTTGCATGCCAAGCGGCAGGCTGGCACCCACAACCAAGACTGGGATGGCTGGTTAATGGCAGAGAGGTAACACGTCACTGTGTATGTGCACATTTTGTGAAAGACCACACAAACCACAATCAACATAATATTAGTTAAACGTAATGCAATCATGTCAACCCACAACCACTGCCTGCTTTAGGAACCACTGCAACGTTTTAATTCTGGTGTGCAGGTGGGCCAGGGTGACAACACCACCAGTGAGGTCTCTGTGGAGGGTCTCTTTACTGCCACCAGTAACCTCAGCATGTACGCAGCAGAGAGCTCTCATGTGGCGTGTCT